>DWEE01000379.1:0-17948 GCA_018245755.1 Parelbella macleannani | reverse complement strand
GTTTTACATCCTTTATATAATATTTATGTAAGTTAAATTTACCATTTTCCCACGTTTGTCCAGTTATGTGATAGTCCGACCATGGAATAGAGGGTGAGTTTATTGTAATGAATAATATGTTTATTGTAATGAAATATTAATGAATCGTGGAAGGGTACTACTCTGTCTACCTCTTCAGAGGTTGCAAGCATGTTAGGTTATTTAAATAGCATTAATTGTTGTTCGTTTAATTGTATTGCAAAATAGGTTTAGTTTAACTTACAATCTCTTTATCCAACATAGGACCGTGAGTTACAGTTGACCACTAATTACCGATTCGATGTACGCAAATATGTTTAAGTAAGTATGAACTCGTAATGTAAATACTGGATTTACACCTTAAATATTCATTAAAGATAAAATTTAAACTAATAATATGTACAGGTCAAATAAACGCCGTCTCAGCGCTATATTAACATAATATGCTTATTTCTGATGACTGTTGATACGGTCTTCGGCAAGGAGGACACAGCACAACAGTACCTATTGTTTTGATTTTGCTGAGAGATTATGTTACTTTAAGGCAGTATTTTGTCCAATTCAACATATAATTCACTTCAGATTAATCGCTTGAAGTTTAGAAGTTATGAGCATTGATATTTATTTTATCGTTTACGTACTGTATTTTTCCACCGTTTTCAAGTTACCAAAAGGGTATGAATGATCAACGGGTAGTAATCTATAAAAGATAACCATATTTTTTACAATTGCGATGATTGACGTTTTTGAAAAACAATTAATGTTTACACGTGATAACAGGATTCCCCTTATATTTCTTCGTACTTTTTAAACAATGATATTAAATAATAAATCAATTAACAAAATTTTCCTTTAAACACGTGACATTGTTGTCTGACAAAAAATCGATTTCGTCTAAAAGATTGTCATCTGTTATAATTAATCGTCAAAAGCAAACAGGTGTCTTTACCGCGAATTTGAGATAAGCATAAATATGCCCATTTCGTTATTACGGTGTCTCCAAAAATATATTCTTGTCATTATTTTATCAGCAGAAGGCATTAAAAATTTTGTTATTATTTGTATGAATTCGTCGATTAGACAATTACGATAAGAGCGTAAAACCCGGTCACAGCGGAATCAGACGAATCGGATTATCGATTACCAATAAGCGAATAAAACTGATAATCCATAGACAACCATAATTCACTTTATCCGCGTACGTGTCATAAACAACAGAATGTCTTCCGGTGCAATTGTGTCACGGTAATAAAATTAAACGATGACATAAATACTCACGTGCTTTGTCATACACACTCAATAACTGTTATTGTATGTTTTGCCTGTTTTCACCATGTCGCATTCACTCCATGTTAGAGAAGGACAAAAGATGGTATACAATTAAATAAGAGTTTTTTAAACTCAATAATATGTAAACTTATTGTTTACTGAACCATAATTTGGAAAAAATAATTAAAGGTCGTTGTCAAAGTTATTATAAGTTAGTGTTCGATTTATTTAAATTACAATTTATTCATTAATTAATTAGGAATTTGTGAGATCAGAGGGAGACAAAAAAACGCGTTTGGAATGTCGATCGGAAGTTCAACATTTGGAATTTTAATTATGTACATACGTTAATCTTTGCACTACCAGATCAATCACGCATACGATTAATTAAATTGTCAAAATAATTGACTAGCTTATTGGTCGAGTGGTTGCAAGTGTGACTGCCGAGCGAGAGGTGTTCGGTTCGATCCCCGAATCAGATAAAGTTTTGGATAAAATTTTGGACTAAAATTTTCCAGTAGCACCGCAGTTGTTCCCGGTGTGTGGCAATAAACTCACCTCATTCCTCAGACCTCATGTCTTAATAGCAAAGGTGCGCATAAAACTTGGGATTACTACCCTCATTTGCCTACGTCTCTAGCTAAATACAAGCGTGACACTATGTTTTTACATGTAATGGAACAATTTGCCATCAAACACCATCCGGCCATGATTGCGCACACATACTGGTGGTCGTGCAACATCTGTCGAGTCTCAATTTTTTCAGTGTACCATCTATTACGCAGTATTTCTCAGACCATCAAAAAACCAAACCTAAATAAAGTCCACGGCAGAATGATATCATCGATATTTATTATTAACAAGGATTTAGATAGATGGGACGTAATTATTCATCTTGTTTCTAAGTCTAAGATTTACGTAAGGCCGAAAAAGATAAAAAAAAATAGTGACGTCCGTTATCGTGCTTATATCTTAAGATAATAAAATGACATTTGAATTTGGAACACTGTACGTCAAGTAGGTATTGGTATATAGGAACTGAACTTGAAATTTGAATTTCTAACAACACAAATCTAATACTTGTACATATAACGCTTACAAGAAAAATAATTTTGAATTTGGAACAAATAAAACTATTACTAACACTTGTATAGTATTAAGTTATAAGGAAATAAGTATTCGAATTTAGAACAATAGAAACCTATCAGTTCGTACCGATAGATGAATACAGAAAACGGCAAGTACTGTGCAAGCCAGTTTCCAAAGCCGAGCAAGTGCATAACATAATGCGATTACACAGTATACAGGACAGGGACCGGTCGCCTGGTGTCGTTATACTAAACAGGGTTGCCAGCTGCTCAGCTTGAATCAAGGCAAAACAAACAAAAATAGATACATACATTGAACGCACGGAAATATAATAACATAGTATAATAACTTCCAATTTATCGGTCCTGGGCACAAACCTGACGAGAACTTCACCCTTGCAAGACATATACATACGTACGTTATCAAATTCAATATCACTTGCTCTAACAGTGGAAGAAAAAATCTAACAACTCTTGTATGTATATCAACAACAAATTGTATACAGAGACAGCCCTAGCAATGACACACCTTACAACGTAGAGACATACCATGGCTAATGGCAATATGATTTATTGCACCTCGCACTCATGCATGTATTGCGAAGTCCATTATAGAAGCTTTTGTTCTCTATTAAATGCGAAAGGAATTGTGTGATCGTGTAGGAAAATTTATTTGCATATTTATTCTCATTATACATATTTTAATGTGCCATTCATGCTATCGACCACAAATGAGCAGTCGTTAAATGTATGTTAGGAAAACGTTATTGTTCAATCGAGTATTTATTTATTTCCACTTTCCTACTATTTGCTATGTTAGCTAATATATCAGTTACATGCAAATTTCTGGTATACATAGACAAATATAATATAAAATAGAAGGAAAACTTATTGGCATAAACCGGGCACAAATCCAGATTCCGAACCACTACTGACAATTACAACTTATAAAATTCCAGTAATACTTCGCCTGACCCGGGCATCTAATCCAGAGCATCTCGACCAGATTATAAATAATATAGAATTTTCTTTTATAAGAAGTTTATAAGAAAGAATTTCGAGGCAATCTACATATCTATATAAGATACCTTCTATAGAATTTTACTTCGACACAAACAAACACACGATTCTGAATCCGCTAACGATCTAGATGATACAAAAGACGAGAGTTAAAACAATTCTTGCAATAAAACGCCAACCAATGACGTCAAGCGTGCTGACAACAACGACATTCACAATACGAGGTACCAGCAACATGCGCTCGCAACCGGAGCGATAAGGCGCTTTGTTGGTCGCATTTGGAGCAAAACGGAAAATAATCACTCGTAGCCCCATAACAGTACTTACCATTACAATACATACAGCGAGTACATTAGCAACTTTCCAACTAATCATTTAGTCTCCTGGATTTCCGAAGATTATTATTATCACATAATCACCTTACAGAATTTCCGCGTTTCTTCCATTCCATTCTTCCCAAAGATTCATTTCCCATAACGATTCCGATCGTTCCCTAAATTGAGCTAGGTAATTGTTGCCTTCTGGAGTCCTAAACATTCGTTTCCTTTAACATAATATTTTATATCCTTTGCCATAGATCCCTGACTACAGTTAGCTTGCTTTTTGTCTCCTCATGTTACTATATACGTACTAAAATAACATATTTTAAGTTACATATTTCTCGTAGTGTGAAGGACTAATTGGCTGTTTTAACATGGTCAGTCTTATAATATATGTCTAAAAACAATAATAATAGCAATCAATCATAGAATGATAATCATATTCTCATCAGCAATGTAACGATAGTCAATAACAGTAACTACTCGTATCTTCACCCAACACCCATCATCACCACCATTGGCGGAATGTTACGTCGTTCGAAATAACAGTACTTAAGAATTAGCGTGCAGTGTTGCTGACACCGTGTGAACGTGCCCTAAATGTAATTGAAACCAATAACCAATTAACCATTGGCGTGCGGTTGTCGTTACAACACACGCGTTAACATCCGCATCGCGTAGGTACCGGTTATCGCAACCGTGCAGCCATTGCGTCAACGCTATGCGTACTTCCGAAGAGCGGACTTATCAGTGCCATCGCGTAGACGGAAGCGTATGTGTGTGTTTGTGTGTATGTGTGTGTTTTATTATTTTTTTCCTTTTTTTCTATGTATGTAGATATATATAATGTTTACAGCGAAGAAAAGAGTATTGCAGTCTAGTATAAATTATAGTGGTGATTTTTTTGATATTAAATTGTGAAATTAATTTCCTTCGGAGGTGTTTAAGATTTACTGTTATGGTGGTGAATATGGTATAGTATGCTGGTGTGGCATAACATAGGGTTCTTCAAATGCAGCGTTAAAAAGATCTTTCAAGGTAGACAAATATGATACTTGGCTTATGTTGTGGATTACAAAATCTTTGAAACTATAACAATTAAGAGACTAATTATTACTCATTGCAATATTATTTACCTGATCCTACTAGTAAATTTGCTAATGGCGAGCTACCATTTAAGTTTACATTCAATCCTTAGTTGCTCAACATCACAATTTGTGAAACATTATTCAAAACTTGCGACACATTAGCGCCTAAAGGCTATGAATAAATTTTTGTTGGTTGTCTAATATGAACAATGAGTTTTATATTCATCATCATCAGCCTACTTCCGTCCACTGCTGGACATAGGCCTCTCCAATGGCGCGCTACTGAGCTCGATCTTCAGCTCTTCGCATCCAACCACTGCCAGCCACTTTGCGTATATCGTCACTCCACCTGGCCTGAGTTTTACATTACCATAAAATATAACGATACATGTAAAATAAAACAATTACGACGCTTTATAACAAAATATATAAATATATATAACCCTTGTGGAAATAAATAATAATTAAAGCAGTGCATCCGCACTCATATTTTGGATAAGATTATGCTATCGATGTGCTGTGTGGAATTACCCAGAGTCTGATTGATTGCTCCTTACCAATTTTTTTTTCACGTATCCAAAATTGGTCTCAATAGCATACTATGACCTTTTACCTGCTTATTTACACAGTAGACCTGTTTCTAACTTTGTCACGATAAAAGGGTTGATTATTAACTTTCTTTTTATTTATTTATGTATATTTATTTCTTACGTACAACTAATTCTTAAACAATATAAATGTCGGTCGTATCATAATTCCTTCTTCCTTTACGTTTTAACATTAGAACTGTAACAAAGACACAATATTCCATACATAAATATAATCCGACAATAAAACCGTTAGAAGATACAACAGTTGCAACTTTGTTAATGGAATAAATACATTCTTAATCGATTGGCCTCCACCACTATTATGTCAAAGCTGACGTAATTCGTAAAATATTAAGTTCTGAGGTGTATACACTTAACATTCAATAGACTTCCCGCTGTCTGTCGGTTGACTTATGTAACGTGCATTCCCGAGAAAGCGTGTCGTGTTCGCGGTGACAATACAAACACACGGACAGCAAGATATACGTATTCATGACAGTTAAATGACAGTTAAAAAATCGAGTCGCGTGACATATCCGCGAATGATAAATTACGATTGTACCGCAACGTCGTATGAATCGATTATCGATTTTTCTTTATTTTTCACATAATTATATTCTCCAAGGGTTGACTGGTGGAGAATGCCACTAGGTATTAAATTCGCCCTTTGTAATGCCTGCTTATGTTGTGAAATAAAAAGTAAATAGATAAATTTTGCATTTTTGAACTGATGTCAAACTATATAGCAATATAAGTACTGATTTGACTTTTTAAAACATCGCAGTAATAATATGCAATAAAACGTGCGTGTTGGCGTGTTAGTACGTTCTCACTTTAGTTAGTTTTAGTACTAAAAATGTATATTGACGTCTTCTAGTACCTACGTTATTCGCTTAAGTACTAGAGTATGTTGATGAATCGTCGAATTGAATGATCGAATCATAAAGCAAAAGAAAATTAATAATGGAAATTATTTGTCTCTCTTCCATGAACTCGGACGTTTTTGGCTCTTCTATCTAGAAATCCAAATTTAACTGCATTTTATAATTGTTTTTACGAACTTAATAGACTATTATGACAAAAAGATTCAAATCTGTTTTTTATTATTAATCGACCCATTTGTCATTCCACTGTGGAAATATGGGTCACCGTCAAATCTATTTTTATTAATTTATGTACCAAATAATGTGATATAAATTTATGGTATATATATACAACGATTAGTAATGTTCATATTTAGATATTAAATGAGTAATCGATAATCATACGTGCAATGATAATCACAAAAATTTGTAGATAGATTAATATTATTGATCAATCAACTGCCTCACGGCGCGCGGCGTGGCAGCATACAAATATGTACTAACGAACTCCCGGTTTCGTAAATAACGATACAGGGATTGGTAATATACTATATAATGTTTTTATTAGTAGGTATATCATTACGGAAGCTAACTTAAGGATTTGGCAGAACATATTAAATACCAAATATCTCTTTCTTCACAAACTTGACGTGATTCTACCAAATTTAACACTCTCTTGATACATGCTAGTCGGTTTCGAAAACTTCTAAGTTTTTTTTATCTTTTTATTCTTTCCACTTGTCCTTAAATTTGTAAATGTCCTTAAACCACTATCAGGTGGCCCGTTTCTGTTTTCAGTTCAGAGTGCGTATGTACATAATAGGTATATAAAAGGTTGCGATTGTATTCAAAGACCCAGGATCGAAGGGAGTGCTCCCGATTAAATGCATGTAATATAACTCTAGGACCACAGCACACACCTATAGGCGACAGTGACCTATGCTCATGCGACATTTCGAATTACAAAAAAAATCCTGATATTGTCACTGTGATATGTGCGATACGATAATATATCTTTAAGCAAACATAAGATATATTTTCCTCGATAATATTGTTGATTGCGTACGTTTGAAAATATTTTTTGAAGGTACATATATAATCAAAAACCTGTTTAGTATTTATCGCAAAAACCAAGCGAATTATCTATATTCTTAGTCTTTTTCTAAATAAGATGTCTCTTTACATGATCAGCTAAACGTTAAAAACTTACCTTTTATACTTATTTATTAATAGATTCAAATAAGTAACTATTTCAGCTTGATAGCTAGGTCATTACACAGATAATTGAATTAAGAAATTAAAACTTTATTAGACAAGACAGAGATAGAAGTATATTTTTAACAATCGTGCGAAGGAGACACGAGATTCACGTATTGTATCGCTTTTACAAAATGGCGCGAACAAAAACATGCTGGTAACAACTAAAACACTTCATATAACGGTTTTTATGTGTCTTTAATGTAATATTGTGCAATCTATTCATCATTCCGTTCACTTCAAACCCTCTGGTATAAACATAATATTTTTTTAAATAAAACCCTTTTTAACATAAATGGTCATGTATTCATTATATTGTAATATTTATAGCATTAATAGCATAGTAACAAACAATAGTTAGGTAGATATACGAGGTATAAAATTTTTACAGCTAGCAACATTCTACAGAGCCGTAATCCTTGAATGATTATCATCATAAAAACTGGTCGCCTACAAATGTCGCGAGACTGTCATGCGTGAGACATATACGACGTCTTCTAAACCTTATAACACACAGAATAGGATTGAAAATTTCATGTCGAGTTGTTAGAGCGTCTTTTAGCAAGGAATTATTACCCTTGAACCTAAGACAAAGGAATGTTTGTTTGAAAATGAAAGTACGATTTGATTTGGAACGTTCAGCGCAGTGCCCATGGCGGGACCTTGGGATTGGGGTCAGGAATTTCATTTTGCAGAAATACGATTTCGAAATACGTAAGTCTAGAAACGGGTATTTCGAAACTAAAAACAAAATCGATAATGTCCTACCGTTACTTTGAATTGTTCATAATTAAATTTAATTAATTAGACAAGCGCAATGAATTAAAGAAAATGTAGGCGATACCTAATGAAACAATAAATGACGATGTAAAAGAATTGAGGTAAGACCACGAAAATCATCGTATTCTTTCTATCCCCGCTTCATTTATTAAGAGTCATTAGTTTATTAAAGAAGTCACTTGACAGAATTACGAAGAAGATATACCATGTTTGATGAACGCAGGTGTCAAGGGGGGGCCAGGATTACCTATTTTGTCCAGATATGTCAGATGCCGGCTGATCGGGGAGTCTCTGTAACCGGCGCGCATGTATGAAGATACGTCGGTCGATACTTACGTTTATTTTAATATTTTACTTTTATTTCCAACTGGAATCAAAGACTTTCGTGTGAATAAGTATTTTAAATATAATTATGTTGGTACCTAAAGCTTTCCACTCGAACACCGCCTGCTTTCAGTTGACATTCCCTCAATTTTTTTAACATCATCATAACGCAAAAGACATCACACTTCGCGTACTTTTTTAAATTTTTAACATTGGCCAAATCAATACTTATTATTAATACAGTGCAAAACTGCATTTTTTTTCGTGGGCAACGTCACTGACTATAGCTGTCAGTCTGACTTGTTCTTTTACGAGCGCTGATTTATTCTGAAAACCGGTCCCAATTTTACGAAGTCGATATTACGAAATGCAGCGTAACAACCGCTCGAGCGTTCTACTCACTACTGTTTTGTTTTGATTAATCATTACTTAGTTGTTACGATTGGCCGTTGGTCCAGTGGTTGGTGTACCTGACTGCTGAGCCGAGGGTTATAGATTCAATTTCCATTCAGAATAAATAAGTGTATATTAACATGTACATACATATCTTCACGTCAAGTCCCTTACGGGGTAGGCAGAGGGCACGGAGTGCCAAATATCCCTATCCGTGCATACCTGCCGCGCTTATATATACACATGTGTACGTTTAATTTGTCAGCCGTCTGGTTACCATATAACAAACTCTATTGATGCTTACTTTGAAATCAGATGACCACGTGTGGTGATGTCCTAAAATATTATTATTCTTTTATTATACTATGACCACCAAGAGCATTATTAGAGAAGAGCTGAAAATTGAGCTATTGGAGAGGCCTATGTCCAGCATTAGACTGTAAATAAGCTGATGATGATGATGATGATGACGAATATTATCTCTGTCCTTACAGACCTGACGTTCTTGAAGCACTCTCTTCGTACACGCCCGTTGTTTCAGTGTCTTCTGAATACACAATAGACTTTTATTTCGTCTTTTATGTACTTGCGAGTGTACTGACTATTGAGTCATCGCTAAGGACCGTCAGACATGACGCGTCAACCGGCGCATTAGGTCTCCCTGTCGTCGTTGTTTTACTATGACTGGTGTTGATTCCCTTAGCATTCTGCTCCCCAGCGGCTTTACATATCATATGTTGTCTCCTTAGATTCTGGTTATGTGTAAATAATTTTATTTGAGACATCATTTAAATCTCACTATCTAGCTAGCAGGTCTTAAGATGCTTGAGGGTAAAAGCATTCTGCTTTTATATTGTATTTTCAATTGTATCCGTCATCATTACAATCGCATTTATCATCATCATCGGCCTGTCTCAGTCTACCATTGATCATTGATTACCCTAAAATAGGGTTTTGCCCATAATATGCCCATTGAGTATAGGGGTTATAGCAAAGGTAGCGTAGGACGCCCTCCAGCTAGATGGAGTGACGATATACGCAAAGTGGCTGGCAGCGGTTGGATGCGAAGAGCTGAAAATCGAGCTCAGTGGCGTGCCATTGGAGAGGCCTATGTCCAGCAGTGGCCGGGAGTAGGCTAATAATGACGATGATGATGCATAGGGGTTAGAGATAAATTAAGTTCCGTTCGTAGATACTAAGTGGCGGGTTTTTAAAATCGACAGATGACTGTAGGTAAGGTATGTCCCATGTGCTCAAAAATTCGGAAAAATGGCACTGGCAACACTCGATTGTTGGCTCGTCTTTCAATGTGTGCCGAAATACCAACCAATTACTATTATCAAATATAAAAACAACATTGACTAGGTCAGAACAAAATTAAAGTATCATAAAGAAATATTTATCTGTTGAAGACACTTGAAGATAACAAAATTTTTGTTTTTACGCAACGATAATAGTTAAAATTTCTACGGCTCAGAATACGAATCGTTCCTGGTATGGTTATGCATGACGAACAAAAAATTAAGGCAACTCCTGGCTATACATGATGTCTGCTGCAACAACTGGGTCGAGTCAAAACCAAGCCGGGAAAAACCAAAGTATACCTAAAAGTACGCAAACTACATTAATCACATGTAATGTGTATTTCAGATAAGATATAGCGACAGACAGACAGACAACAAGGAGTAATCACTGAATTTAGTGCTGATGTAATTTTATACAGTGCTGATAACCTAGTGGTAGACAATTCGATTTCTCATTGCAGGAACTCGGGGTTATAGTTCCGGCGCATACTAACCTCTTTCACGCCAAAGATGTGCCTTTTTCAAAATTAAACAACTGACCTTAATCAAATCTGCCACACGTTTACTTAAAACAATATAGAAGTAATGCTGCTTGGCCGCTAAGAAACTAGCATCAAATACGCAATCTATCGTCACCACGTCAGCCTCTTCTTCCGCTGCTGGACATAGACATTTCCCAAGGTGTGTTACAATACATTGATCGTGGATCAACACATCGATCCTCCGCAGTTCCCCAGCCACTAACACCCGCCTTCTTAAGACCATCGGTCCAATCTATCCTACTGTTAATGAGAGCATTACGAATTAATTAAGTTCTAGTGTTACAAGATTGATGCGATACGATATCTAATGGGGTGTGTTATTTCAGTCGGTGTCGTATAACACATGTGTCTTATAATGTCCTAATTGTTCCGGCCGATTAACGCGGTTCACGGACGTTTATTCGCGACATTTTTAATTATTTCTCAATATAACTGTTCTATACCATTACATTTTATTTGATAGCTTACTGTCAACCGTTTAATAATCTTGAATATGTCAATGAGCATGCCAGTGCATCAAGCCGAGGATAGCTCCTCCTGGAGTGTTACTGACAAGTTTCAAGCGGGATCACGATCCTGAGTAATGAAGGACCGACTTGAGAGAGTCTGCCCTTTTACAATCATAATATTTTGTCCATTATTTGGTCATTTTGGGATACCGCATGCGTCTATTTTCAAAAAGTTCTATGTTGCTCCCCAAATTTCAAGCTGTTCCCATGAGTGACAGTTACTATTACATTAACAGTACGACGTGTAAAAAAGAAGAATATGAATAAAAACGGTGATGAGTATTAATATGGAAAAATAAACTAGGTTTACTTAAAATTTATAATAATAAAACAGCTACATATCACATTTATATTGCTTAAGTGTAACGTAAAAATAAAATGACAATATAGTATTCCGGCAAATGGACCCGATAACGCCGTTTCATATTGCCTTTCAGATAACCTAAATTTTGTAATTGTAAATACATGTAAACCTCATTCATCAGCATCATTTAAATCATCGTTTATTATCAAGAACATAAACAACATTGGACTATCCTTGACTTGGCGCCTCTAATATGTGCTTAAAGCATTTCGTAGTTCGCTGAACAAGGCATGGAACAAGTAATATTTTGAGCCACTCAGATCATAGCTGTGGCGATTCCAACCTTTCTCAACAATCCACTCCGATAATCTGTACTTTGAATTATTACTATCAACTATCTTTTTTCAACTAACTTACAACTATACTTCAATTATATACTTTTTTCAAATATTCATTGTAATAATCTAACACTTTAAACACTTCAAACTTCAGACTCTCCATTTGACTGGCGTCCAACACCTACCTTATTATACATATGTATGTATAAAGAAAAATTTAACAAGATAAAAATTATTTCTTGAAAAATTAATCGAGATTAGATCATTAGAACCCTTATACATGTTTCTCCAAACACCCATACAAATATTGCTGCTTAGTTATAATTAACTATTCATTTGGAGAAAGGCGAATACTCTAGCATCACTTAAATTTTTTTCAAGTTGGACGCAAGTCCGCCAGGACATCAACATTAAATTTATGAATTATAGTAAATTGTTTCAATGTGTTATAACTGCTTAAAATAAAATAGTCGTCTAACAAACCATATTTGATAATTGCATAAAACGAAAAGTTGTCCTTACATAAAAAGTAATTTGGCAGGATTATTAAAAAAATCCATGACCTTCATTGCTACAATTTTATCACGTTGAACAAATAAAGCCTTACACAAAATATAATCTAAACTATTATCATCATATCTCACTGAAGACTGACCGCAAAATATGCAACATTCAAGGTTTGCGCGTGACCCACTGACAAACCAACAAAACGCCGACAAAATACTATAAATAAAATGTTTATGCCAGTCTAAATGCAATATTAAAATGATAATTTATATAACTATTCAAATTCAAATTCTTTTATTCGTTATAAGGTATACACATACACTCAATGAAAGTCATGTTTTAGTCATTAAATTATTATAGTAACTATTAGAAGAATGAGTAATTGGAACAGTAATGATAACTACACCAAGATAGAAAACTATTCAATTCGTTATTATTATTTAGATAAAATATGGTTTTTTGTAATTAAAACACATTGAATAGTTTTTTTTTTCCAAAAATTATGAAAGACAATAATTGATAAATTAAAATGATTCTATTAAATCATAAATGTCAATTATTTCCCAATATTTAGTTTGCGTGATAGAAATTAGCGAGAAAAAAACTTCGCGGAAGAAAATGGTAAATTCGGCATGTCGAAATTGTAACGCTTGATCTACTGTGATATGTAATTACGTTTTTTCTGCAACAGATAAAGTTAGACGATATCTAAAAACAGAGCGCGACAAAAAACCCTCTATCGGAAATATTTTCTCTGTCACGGTGACATTAAATCCTTTTTTTGGTAATCAAAAAGTTTACTTACTTTATTTAAACTGAAGAAGAAACGTCCCGGAAATCTTTGCAGCGTGTAAGCACAAAAACCACAACACTGCACAAATCAACGTTCTATAATACGATAGTGTTCAAATTCAAAACGTTTTCTTTTTATGAAATAAAAATAATGTTCGCGATTCAAAAAGTTCAAATAGCGCGTGCCACGTACTATTCGTCTGCGCGCTCTCGCTCGACTGACACGAACCGGAATAAGAGAATGCGCACACAAAATAACGCTTGCGTATAGGTATGAGCCATTCCCGACGCGCATTCTTTGTTCAAGATAAACAGTATTGTAGAAGAAACAACCACTTTCTAGTTAAACTTTAACCAGCAATATATTATCACCTATTTGTTCCCATTGTCTTAATGATGATTACAAATTCAATAAAGTGTAATACTTCATTGATTAACTTCTAAAAATTCAATGGTACTCGACTTTAGGGCGATTGCATATTGTGCCCTACATGATGGCAGAGGTCAGAAAAAACGCGAGAAAAATTGCGATAGCCAGCGCAAAGGTTTTTAGGTCCTATCCCTGTATCGTCCCAGAAATACCTCACGTGCTCGCGACACTAGAGAAAGTTAATGACATCCTACATGTTTACTCTCATTTTCACTTGATTCTTAGAAAGTTCATTACATTAACAGTTATTGTCTAGAATTTGGGAATCTGATAGCAGAAACAAAGGAGTTGGGCATTTAATTACGCAGCTGACTTAAAACTTTATATACCGAATACGTCTTAATTATTCACAAATATATTACATTAGAAAATATTTGCCGCGTATCAATAAATTTAACGTAAATCAAATATTTTCACACGCGTAATAAACCATATCATTTCACACCGCACTTTCATGTTTACGGGCTCATTTCTCATAGGGCTGTCACCTCAAACATCAAGACATAAAAAATGAAGTTTAACATTTCTTGTGTCGACATTAAGAACACACTCACTCCTGGCATAACCAACACACATTTTTTACTTGGATTACTGTTTTTTGTAGTATTAAATATTTATCCAGATATTAATGACATACCGACCATAACATAACATCACGCCTGCGTTTCCCTGAAGAGGTAAGTCCCTGACGAGATAGGCAGAGAAGTGCAGTGCAAACACATCCCACCCGTTATGTTATACGTTATAACGTAACAACCGTTTTAATATAGTCCTTGTAGATTGAATAGAAGTTCCTACCTGAGCTAAATCACTCTTCGATCATACTTGCATACTCTACATACTATAATAAATAATATATATATAAGTACATACAAACATACTATAATAAATATATTTACTTCTTAATGGAGATTAAATACTTGACACCTACCATACTTTATGACATAAATTAGTATAAGTTATTAGGATATACAAATGTCGCGTCTTGACAAACGTAGCGTAGAACGCCCTCCAATTAAGTGGAGTGACGATATACACAAAGCGGTTAGCAGCAGAGACTAGAAGCCTTTGTCCAGCAGTGGACGAAAATAGGCAGTTAGTGATGAAAGATGATACAAATTTTCATTATTAATGAACATGTAGTTATATTTATTGACTGCTATTTATAATACTATTAAACATATAACAATGAACGTTATCATTATTATATCCCATATCAGACTCCTTATGGGGTACGCAGAGAGAAAGGAATGCATAAATATTTATGTTTACAGATCCGACATGTTTGTTCTATTTTTATCATTACTCTCTTCATACTCACATTTTGATTTTGGAGATTTGATTTTTCTATCAGAAAATAATAATGATATCAGAAAATTATAATGTAACACTGGCCAATTAATGCTGCTATGGAGCAATTTTTTTACGTAAAACAATTTATTTGAGGAGTTGATAAAATCTTAAGTGCAACACTCGTATTCATTCATTCATTCATTCATTCACTCGTATTCAAAGTCATAAAAAACTAAAATGATATATGTACAGTTGGCAGCCATAACTGACCTGCACGGCAGAAACCACAAACATTTATGGCATATTTGGTATCGTTATACTTATATTTTGCTACTTTCGTAGCGTCGACCATAGATTGCAAGGGACACGTAACATTGATGTTCTAATAGAAAATTAAAAATAAAATTAAGAATATAAATTGACATAACATCACGATTGAATTGCCTCAATGGATTCGGCAGATGTGTACACTACATAGTACACTGCCACGCTTCTCTATCTATGCTAAACATACTACTACTATAAAATAGTTGGTGGGCCCTTTGAGAATGTAAACTAATACTATAAAATACTCATATATTTTCATTACAACTTTTGAATTAACTTTTCAACGGCAACTGCGCAAAATTTGAATTTTTAAAAAACTATTGTCTGAAGCTGAAATCTTTGAATCCAAATCAGAAATTTCCCGCTACTAGAAAGCAGTTATTAGAATTACTAAAAAACTAAGAGCCGTTCTGTTCGTCTTATTTTTTAAATAGATATATAGAACACATTACACAGTGCCAAAACGCAACCATAAAATTTGATCAAAGTATTGTCTAGAAAATTACCTTGAAGACAGTAATGAACTATATGTCTGTCATACAAAAAAAAATTAAATCATTAAAAAAATAATGTTCGTTGGTTTAAAAAGAAAATATATTAAATAGGTATATCCTTATATAATAAAATAATTTGAAAATCAGAAACATTATTATGTTATTTCAATTTGCACTGTCATATTAAAGTGTAAGAAGGCTTTATTCGCGATAATAATTAATATATTTACAATTCACCACAGATATGCAATCATCTCAACGTTTAGTTACTGCAATTGCCAACAACAATTGTATATTTTATTACCTGTGCATGATCTAACGCTTGCTTTGAACTAGAGGGGAAAGAGCACCTTGAACAGCTATGGCAAACATACTGTGGGGTCTCGTTAGCTAAAGAGAAAGTCACAATCAGAGTTTGCAGTATGATATTATTATAAATCTAATGTTGTCAATATTACTCACTGCACCTTTACTAATGACTTTACACATTTATAATTGCAACAAATATAAACTGCTACGAAAACATTAGAACGCCAAATATAACCGTCGACTTACGTAAATGGCCAACTGGAATAATTCAAATTAACTGTAATATTCGGCAGTGAATTTATTTCATAATGGTTCATTTCTATTTAAAGTACATACACGTAAAGTGAATCCAAATTTACGCAGTGATGTAATACAAAGAACAACTTTATGTGGGCTTACAGAAATAAAATATATTTTTTTCTTATAATGAGCAAGAAACAATCAAATTATATACATATATACTAATTATGTATGAAAAGGAAAGTGGTTTGATATTATTCAACATAATTCAGACAGTGTTTACTTAAATGCTGAACTACATATAACCCGTGCGCGATAACATGACACTCGTGTCATAACGTCACAGCGTGTTTGAAAAGGTCTTGTTAATTTATTTAATTTAATATGGCAGCAATAGCGCAATTTTTTTTAAATTGAATTTATTTTAAATATCGCAATGAATACATACATATAGCATGTAGGTTTCAAGTTGTCTGGCACGAATTATAAGAAAAATAAAAAAAATATTCTACTCTTAAAATCTGATTTTATTACGTATACGTGTGAATTTTAGAAATATTTAACTATGGCGCATTTATAAACTTTATTGCTACGATTTAAGCGAGATTATCTCATACAATTAACTGTAGACGCTAACATTGTGTACGTACTTTCTCTATCACACTTGTCAATACATATGAACTCAAGAGTCATCTTTATCATCCGGTTTCTATAGATATCTATCAATTTTAGACGTGGCCACGAAAACGCTATCCTGTTTGAGTGTAATACCTTTTTTCATGCGACAGGCTGGAGTTTAGCCAGGATTCTGCTTGATGGGAAGTGATGATACGTTGTATTAAGTATGTGTTCGCTACTTTTTTATCTGAAGGGCAAGGTATTCATTGTCCACATTCCACTATTCGACAGGGGTCTTCTCTTGGAATGAAAATGGTAAAGATCGTTGTCTTAGTTACTATGATAGAAAGTGATTAACCACATTCACGGATGCAGGTGCCGAGAGAGATCAAAACCACCGATTTTGTCCAAATAGGTCAGATATTGGATGGTGAAATCAGAAATCTCCGAGACCAGCGTAAAAACGTACGTGTAACTGTGAAAACATACTACATTCTTCGTCTCCTAAAAGATGCTGAACGTAGGAGATGAACTTCATGTCTGTAAAGATCTCAGTTATTCCTGCCTACCTCGTGTAACCGGTGTGAAGATATCATAAAAAATATAAAGTTTAGTCTTCAAGCCTTCATTAAATAACAGAGGCCCCTATTATTACAAAAAATATATAAGATTTTTATTATAAAGCATGTTAAGTTCTTTGCACTGTATAGGTACCAGGGTATTAGAGACAATGAGGGCCCTTAATTGTTTACGGTGAACATTAACACACAGGCTGTGATGCGGGATGCGGGTGACAGACGGCACAAAAACCGTTAAACAACATACGATAGTAACGATGAATGGAAATGTGTAGTCGTTAATATAACAGATCAATTTAAAGCTTAACAAATTGGAATTAAATATTAGGCAGTACTTATATACAATTCGAGAC
>DWEE01000378.1:0-17954 GCA_018245755.1 Parelbella macleannani | reverse complement strand
ATCGGTAATTGAAAATTTGCACGCCAACAACATAATATGTAAGCAAGGCAATTTTATTGAGTGTCTTTGAATTATATGTATAGCGGTAATAAACAAATAATTCAAATTAATAATCAACAAGACCACTACATTAACGGTAACCAACCCAAATTGTTATTGATCTCACAACTCGTCAATGTGCGGTGGTCGTAGCAGAAAAAAAACCGAGAATAACGGATTTTCCTCTTGTGGGTAACAAAATCTGTTGATTGGGCGATCCTAACGTTTTGCGCACGTGATCCGAATACCGCTTCTGTTTGAGTATACGAGTACAATGTATGATAGCACCCCTTATTTTTCATATTGCTATATTTACGCGTTTCCACAAAGAATTTTTCAACAATATCATATCGCCAACATTTCAATGAATATTTTTACGTAACGTACATATTATGAATGTTTATAACAACAAGTTGCTAACAGCAACATTTTTCTGACAAATTAATTGGTCACTTGTTTGCGTATTAAGACCCTAATGTTAATAATAATACCTACCTATTTTAAAATAACAATAATAATTATTATTATAATAATTATTATTGTACAGTCAATGTACGTGTAAAGAAATATATTTTTTGGATTAATTAATTTCGAATAATATGAGCTTCAAATTATTATTAGTTCATAAATAACAATTTTAATCTCAAATTATTATCCTAAAACTAAAACAGATTATAATTAAAAAGTAAAGGAATATAAGCATAGAAATATTTTGTTCCAATTGCGTGGATCGCGGTCGCAGCCGAACTGCAACAAAAAGAGACTGTTGACAGGCACTAAAGATAAATAGATCTACCGTCGGTTTTATTGTTTTCAGTATTATGTCATGTCATACGATTTTATAAATGGAATCTTTACACGAGTCACTGCACTTCGTTGTTTATCATCATCATCATTATTATCTACAAGCCATTTATCGTTCACTGTTGGTGACGGGTATCACGTAGAATGAGCAAGTTTAAAATCGTAGTCTGTCACTTTGACCAAAGGTTGACAGAGTTCAAACGCTTAGAAAAACATTAGGAAGAACTATACGGTGTACAGGTTGGTTGCGATGTTTGCTCTAACCGCTTTCGTAATAACATCAATGGCTAATGATACGCCAGTAACGGAAGTTTATTCTTAATTTTGGAGGCCAGAACCGGAATATAAGACTGTTTTTTTGGGTTTCAGATACATTAACAAAAACATTTCTTATGTATTTTTTATGCAAATTTGTAATAAAACAGTTCAAGAAATCGAATCAAATTACTTTTATTAGTAGAAATAGGGTATACATGAAATGGTCTTAAGGTCTATAGCGATTTCCAACTTATTACACTTTTGCGGCATGCGAAAAAAAAAAAAGGATAAAAAATAAAATAAAATAAAGGATCATTCATTCACTGCAGCCTGTGTATTATCATCCAACACATGAAACTAAAGCACTGTGTACTCGATTGTACATTTATGTCCATATAAATAACACTAATACTTAAGTAAAATAATTCGTTTCATATGTACTCGTACGTGCTGTTCAAACTATGCTGACAAAATGTTGTGTGTAATAGGTTAAAATATCAGAGCAGACAGGACATTTAAAATACACGTTTTCAAATAGCCCTAAAGAGTGTATCCGGTTGTAAAGCAACTATTTAAACAGTACTTGGAAGACAAATACAGAAGGGCTATTACTATAGTCACTTTTGTAGCTGATTGTAAATGATAATACGATCAGAAAACGTTATAATTACGCCATTCAAGGCCGAACTTAGTTGTTCGGGTTCAAACTACATGCATGTTAAAATCGCCTTGAGTTACAATACATTTTTGTTTTTAAGTTTCTACTACGATTCTAACTGGAATGTTTGTTCTTTTTGCTTATACACTTATGCGGTTTTAAAAATGAAATTATTATACCTGGTCGAGTCGTTGCAAGCGTGGCAGCTGATCAAGGGGATCTGGGTTCGATTCTCGGATCGGATATTATTGGATTGGATTTGTGCCTGGTGTATGACAATAGGCATGGTACCTATTCTGTGATGTAATGTATAACGTAACCGGAAAAATGCGAGAAAGTAGTACACTCCACTGCCTACCTCTCGGGCAGATATCGGCGCGACGTTATGCCATTGATACTTTGTTGTATACAAATAGCAAAAAGCTTATTGTAATGTTTATAATAATCAATGAAACTATCTAAAATTTAGTTATTAAAATCAGCAAGTATTCATTCACCTAAGGTCAGTTGCAGATGGGTTGTTCCTCGGTGGTCAATTTAAACATCTTAGAGTGGTTTGGATACTAAAAGAAAAGAAAACGAAAGATTAAGTAAAAGAAAGAAAAAGAAAGTTAGATATAGATGTAACGATGCTCCCAAAGTAGATATCTTAAGAGAATATTTCTTGCCTTTAAACCTAATGGAACTAAAGCTGTAATGTTCAATTTCAGGGGTTTGTTTGATAGAAAAAGTTAGCAACAGAAATACAAATGCCTATACTGAGAGATCTGGTGGACGGAAGTTCTATGGACTGTACCAGGTTGGTAAATGTGTATATTTTAGTTTTATCATTCATTCTTAATACCGTTACTTGTTATTAGAACATTTCTGACAGCATAATTTTTGAAAGTGACGAGAATAGCAAACGAGTAGTCACTAATTACAGAGACATCGCAAATGGACAATTTGTGCTAGTTGTTTGAGTTAGCAGTACACACCAATGCGCGCATGCACTCACGCTCGCACAATCACACCCATGCACGCACGCAGGCACGCACGTTTGCGCGTTCTCTCGCGTTCGCATAGTTTCACACAATAATATTGACCAATGTAATTCAATAATAACAAAGCAGTGTCGACACAGATTGTACCTGATGAATTTCATTAGGTACAAATTTACCAATTTGCCGATGTAACGTCATAAAAACTTTTACCTACTGAGTTTGTGTACATTTCGTACATTTTGCACAAATGCAGTACTAACTAATATAGAAGACACTTCTTTTCAAAGGCGGCAACATGTATTTGGATCTTCAAGAATTCTATAAATGTCAAAAAGTTGTGTTTCATTGAGAAGCCCTTAATAATTTAAAAAGGCTTTATTTAAGCTACCACTTCCCTTCAAATAATACAGCGAAAGCAATAAATAATATTCAATGGGTGTTACTGTTATTAATCGCATTTTCATTTCGCAGATACCGAACAAATGGTGCAAGGTGGGCAAGCCTGGCGGGGATTGTAATGTAGCATGTGAATGTAAGTGTTTGTTAATGGCACCGCTTGCTCGCAACGGATACGATTGCTTTTTGAGTAGATAATAAAATCTGTAGTTAGAACAAATATTAAATATACATATGTGCATCGTGTATGCACTTACACGTAGGAATCGCAATTATTGTTTTAGTATTGTTGGTGTTTATTTTGGTGAATTATTTTATTTTTCATATAAAAATTCATCACCCATACATAGAACAAAAATTCGTTCCCATCACACAAATATTTGTTCTGGTTGGAAATTGACGTCGCAACCCTAAGCCAGTTATTCAGATTCCTTAATCACCGGGCTAGTATTTATATGTAACTTATCATTTAATTTTTTTTGGAGGTTTATGTATAGTAACATACTATAATATAAAACAAGGAAGTCATGACCGCTGATACTCCGTTATTTATTGGTCTACATCTAACAATATTAAGAGGTTTAACTGCGTATCAAAATGTTATGTAATCTTTCTATTTCTAACCAGCAACATTTTTACTTCATGATCTTAATAGAATGATGTACTGGATAGATACTCATACAGTGTGAAGTAAAATCCATCCTCAAACACGAACATCGCTTAGCGATGTTAAAATCTAACAAAATAAGAATAAAGTTTTAAATAATAAGTTCTTATTCAATTCTGATTCTGTTTTCAAAGCAACGCAACGGTTCGAATTACTCACCTTCAACCTTTTCACGCTAGTCGAGCGGCAATGTTACAATAAGGAAATAAGTCTGATTTTTTTATTTGTTGTCGAGTCGTTACTTCTACTATTGCCATTTTATTTATAGTTCGAAGTGGAGATGCTTTTTATCGTACCCATTTCTAATTCCTTTCTAAACAACGAATTCGAAGTCATCTATGTGATTTCTCATAACATAACGCATAAATGTACACATGTAGCGGGATACGTTTCATTCTATCTGGTAATTTATATTTTTAATTAATAAGAAGCACCTTTCCAACCGTTCAAAGTGAACTTCCTTCTGAAGCATTCTTAAAGCATAAAGACTTGTTATTTTATCAAGGCAGTAATTCACGATTTCTTTTTCACAGTGCTGTTAGATGACGACATCCGAGACGACACAGCCTGCGCAGTCAAGATCTTCAACCAAGAGGGCTTCAAGTATTGGTCATTGTGGAATACAAGATGCCAGAGTCAAGATATCAATCATATTACCACGGAGATTTATAAGTGAGTTTCTGAAGTATTATTGTATATACTGCCAGTTTCTTTACAAGGTACTCGTAGGCAAAGATAATTCAGTGCCAAATACATCTATAGTTGTAGACGTGATGTAACAAAAAAATATATTTAAATTCAATGCTTCCAAAATCAAAATTGATAGAAAGGGATGTCAAACAATAGCAAGTATAAAACACGAAATTTCCTTTTACGTACGTGACAAAGATAAACGAAGAAAAAAGCAATAGAGATATGAAATTGAGATTGATTTCATGGCAACGGCTTTCGGGTAATATAAAGAAATTGTCGTAGAAAAAGTGAAGTAGCTACTAGTGATAAGATATTTAAAAAGACATCGTGATTAATGATACGTCACGTTATTTTAAATATATACAATAAAAGAATGAAAGAGATGTTTATCTTTTTCTTCTTATTTTAATATTATTTTTATCCAAAGGAATATACACGACAGCGGAACAACTTTCATAATTTGGGGATAGCCGTTGAAAACAAAATACGTTATTGCGATATTACAAATAGAATACGAATTTAAGTTATTTGTATACTAGATATTATTAATTTCCATCCTGTGAACTTCCATCCTGTGTTCATGTTTTCTTACGATTAAAGTTTAACGTGTAAGCGCAATACAACTAAAAATGGTGTACCTACTGCAGAAATATGCCAGTAGCGTTAGTTGCACTTCACCAGCTTAATATCAACCTATAGTTTGATTAAATATGTATTAACTTAATTCACGTATCATTATCGGAACTAGATTCGGACCTTTACGAGGTCTTTCTTCATGAGCTCCGGAGACTGTCCCCGCCGCGACCTCGCTGCAATCAGAGGCAGCTTACGGGGAGGAAATATTTAGCCATGCCTATAAACATTCTCGAAACGCTTAACAATCTATATTTATTTGTTATTTTTATTGCAGATGTCCAGAGCTTATGGGTATCAGCGGAAGTCCAGAACGCGATGTGGTCAACGATAATTCAGTTAGAGGGAGAAAACTGTACTAAATCTTAGTTTAAAGTATTCACATTTTTAAAATTGGTGCCATTTAATAATTTTACGGTCAATCCTTTTATCATCATCCGGAC
The DNA here is from genome assembly GCA_018245755.1 of Parelbella macleannani. Lineage (NCBI taxonomy): Eukaryota > Metazoa > Arthropoda > Insecta > Lepidoptera > Hesperiidae > Parelbella > Parelbella macleannani. The sequence continues at coordinate 12,380 of DWEE01000378.1, read as the reverse complement.
ATAGGCACATTTTTCAAAAGCGTTTGCAACCGCTCGTCCAACGAGGCAGTCTTTAACGACATGTTTGTAATTAATGACGTTATCATTTGAACATGAACATTATTATATTATTCCTCTCTCCTGATAGAAATATAAATATAATGAATAATACGCACTGAAGTATTTTTATATCAATTTAACATAAACTTAAATTTCAATTCAGGAATGGGATTGGGAGGATCCTACACTACTGTGCTTACATCGTCGGGGCTTAACAGCGTGATATAACAGTTTTTTAAATATAAAATAATTTGCTTTTATTCGTACCCGTAATCTCGCTTTAAATGGAGCAACGAGATAAGCGAATATACATATCAGTGCGATTCCAAATTGGATGCACATTCATAAATAGGGTGCGAATAAATTCCAGCACGGATAAGAGAATCGGAACGTAACGGCAGCGCGCAGTGGGGCGTGTAACAGGCGCATCTGCGTTTCTTGAACTGTTTTAACATTTCACTATAGCATGTTTGCATTAAACATAGCGGTATTCTAAACTTTTGGGCAAATTGATACTTCTGCCGTTAAATTTGGTGTAAAACTTGTAGTCTGTACTCGTAAGTATCCGGATTTGTAACCGGTGAATGGCAATAGGCTCACCCCCTATTCCATTCGAAGGACTTAAACGTGACTGGTGAAATATTGCAGTGTTCAACACTCCTCTGTCTGCCCCTACGGAGATTATATGCGTGGTGTTACCAGTCACTAACGATATCCTGACATTCTTGAGACTCAATTCGGTACTTCTCGTACACCAGTCATTACTGACACTCTTTCAAAGGGAAATAAAAGTCGTGACATACATGATAAATGTAATATCACACGAGTGTTAGAAATATGACACTTCTAAAGCAATATCAGTGTATGATGTGATATATTTATTTTAATACATTATCACAAAAATGTTATTACACTACTACTACGTTTTTTATTTATTTACTGACTGTCATTAACATCTTAGATTTCGAAGCAGTCCATTGACATCACAATGTTTTTATTCAGAAAAAAATTTACATATTTAGTGGCAGTGAAAAGTGCTACAATATTTTATGAGCATTCGAATATGTTTAGAGAGATTTCAAATCAATTTTTCGCAGGTCTATAAAGCGTTATGAAAAATATGTAAACAGTACCTACATACTACTAGATGACTAAAAGTGGTTTTTGTACAAACAAACAAAAAACATATACGTGTTTCTGTTAATCCGACAGAGTTTCTATATTTTGCAAGTCAGTATTTCGCGGTAGCCCTGAAGTTTAGAATACTAGGTACTATTTTCGAGTGTCATTTTCCTCTCATTCGCGCTGTACTCAATAATTCTTTTGCACTGGCGCCACTGTCGTTGGCGCCAAAACAATATGGCTGCTTTAGTCTACAAATCAAACAAAAGAAATACCATGAAACACATTTTAAGAATCAAATATCAATTTAGAGATAAAGATTCGATTTAAATGTCAAGTATGTATGTAAATGTTAAATACACATTGACAGTGATTCTTAATGCTCTGTTTGCTATATTTCTTAGCTGAAGTTGAGCTGTGTAAAGTTGAGATAAAAAGACGAAGGCAGCCGAGTGACACCCCAGGTATTATTCCATGTGCTGCTAGGAATATTTCAGAAGGCTTCCTGTATTGTTACACAGTAGAAACGGAGTTATTTTTTAAGAATATTTTCAATGTAATGTGCCAAAACAGATCAAATATTAAACGAATGACATTTTCCAGAAATTAATTGAATAACAGACGATCAGTTTCAATTTTTTCTTGCGAATAAATTATTTTATGCGTAAAAAAGTTACCTAAGAGTAAAAATAGACAATACAAGTATGAAACCAACCTTAAATGGAAACAGTTATCTAAATTTTGTTATAATAATGCAAAAGTAATGAAGATCAATATTTAGAACGCTCATTTGGACATGCTTACTCATTATATCAAAAATCTAATATAAACTTGCACGAAGGCTCTTATATATGTATACTCTTAGCGATTTCGTCGGAAAAATAATGTGTATGGATGGAACGCCGTGTAGAAAAGTAGGTACCTACACATATGGATATATCTAAAATGATGTTAAACTTTTAAATATTTTATTAAAATATTATATTTTCATTTTCAATATTTTTATGTGTTTTTCTTTGTGCATGAAATACACGTAGAGTCATAGCAACACAGACAAAATGGTGGGTATTACAAGCGGATACATATGGCATAAACAATCATATCGGTCATTTCATTGAAATCGAAGATGTGTAATAGAACGCATTTCAAAAGGTTTCAATTATGAAAGTTCACATAACACATTTGACAAAATATGCATTCAGGTTTTATAATTATTTAGCCATCACGCCAGGCTCTTTACATGGTAGGCAAAGAACGGCGTTGTTTAAACAGTTCTGTGAGTGAGTTTTGGTTTCCTTTGTCATCTGCATTTCTCAACATACACATTTTATATAAAGAATATTAATTGTAAGTGTTGCAAGAGTACAGAACTAAAGTTTTCAAATACGGCAATAAATCATAATAATACTTGTTTGCTTACAAAAATCTTACCTTCTGCTTTCTATTGACTATAAAGGAAAACTTTCACGTACTTCAAAAATCTAAAGCATTGAAAATAAAGCAAGTATGTGATACGGATGTGACAGCTGCGTCTCTGGGAGAGTGCCTTTCAGCGTTGACTCACACCTGTTTTCCCTGTACTCAGCCGTTTGTTGATGTATTTCTTTAATGTTTTATGTTTCAATTGTTTTCCCCGTATTCAGTCGTTTGCTGTTATATTATCTTTCTTACGGTAACAGTTTTGTTACAAGTCAACCGAGTTTAACGAACGGCGTTATTTAAAACCAATGCTTATATGCACTTTTTTGAAGATCTTATTTTGTACACACTTGTAATTTATATATTTTTCTATTAATTTATATATGTATCTATGTCTCACACACCTTGCAGTTTTTGAAGCGTATTGTAATACATGAGTGTATTTACTTAATCATATGTTATGGTTTCATATAAAAGTTATATAAGTATGTATGTATATACAGTATAATATGTCAAGCGCAAAGGATGTGGTCGGAATATACGTGACCGCTTGAGTAATATTTTGTCTTGCACACACACGAATTATTTACTTTAGTTGTAATCGTTAGGTAATTCTTTCCACCTTGTTAAAAACTAGAAAAGTAATTTTATAAGTTTAGATAATTTCCCCATTATTTCGTATCAGCTATCAGAGGGCAGTTTTGCGTCTAATAAGATGCTTATTTCTTTTACAGGCGGGATAGATATAAAGATTTGTTATAGCAACATATATTATGTACATATGTAGAACATTTTGCCACACACAACACATTAGTGAAAAATCAGTTTCCCTCTAAAATAACATACTTTTAAATCCATTGCAAGTTAAGCGCAGGACACATCTGCACGGAACTAAAAGATCGTTCACACGCTCGTATTTCTCCAGAACTGTTCAGAGGATTATTTTAAAGCTCATTTTAATGGCAGCGATTCGTACAATTTACGTTGGCGACTATGTGTGCACAGCTCGATAACTGTGATCCTAATTTTAGTTCCGCAGTCGGTATTATTACAAGAGGATGCGAAAATTGAGAAATGATAATTTATAAGTTAGGTTTAAGGATTTCAGTACGTAGTCAAAATTTTAATATTCTGATCTTTAAGTATACTAATGCACTTTCGTCACCTTTATCGCTGACTATTTACTAAATAATCTAAATCTAAATAGTATTTAGGATTCAGAGCAGGTTGCATTACTGCATTATTGGTTCAGGAACATTGTTTACAAGTGTATTTGAGTTGAAGATAGACCCTCACCGAGTGCTTAATAAATTGATTATTTGAGAAAAATACCAAGTATGTATGTATGTATACACCTTTACTGCAGTGTCTTGATATAGCAAACAAAAAACAATGGCAGTATCTACCTCTGACCCTGCAAATACACAAATGTTTGATTAATAAATAAGATATGTTAGTATGCACTATAGTTCATAGTGTTAGTATGTTGTATACCAGAATGCTAAATGCGAAAAATTTGGACAATTGTTATCTGAAAAGGACATTATTTACAGCGAAATATTAATTATTTAACAAGTGGTACAAAATGTGTCATCATTAATGATTGTCTTTAAAATTTTAGGACACTTATGACACATAATAATTAAAACAAAAAAAACAAGAATTTTTTTATCAGTATTGGTAAAATTTTACAACGGAAGTGGTAACACTGTGGGACATTTTTTATTGTTTATAGAGGAAACTGTACCCGCTTATTGCAACCATAATTTAATGTGTGTATATTTAATAGCTCGCATGTTTACGTCCTTCGACATTCCTCGTGGTTCAGAAGAGGCTATGAAGAAAAGGGCAAGATGAAAAGCTAGGGGTTGATTTTTATGGGAATGGGCTTTACGATTCATTGTTACCGCAACCCATATAAGAGAGAACCCTTATTCTGTGAAAGCACGCGATACAAGGGAAAACATAAGTACGTAAAATGAAACTATGATGAAACGAATGACGATATAAAATTAATATAATAACATAAAAAGACTTAAATTTTTTTTACATACTCAACTATGAGACATTTTGAAAATACATAATAATAATATAAAAGACCAATATTTATAAAAAAAGTTCATACACTAATGTTATGTATTTTTTCGACATTTTACTCATCGTGATCGGCTTCCTTTATATTCCACTGTTGGTCACGGGTTTTGTTTCAGAATGAGAAGTTTTAAGGCCGCAATCTGCATCGCTGGCTAAGTACGGGTTGGCAGACTTCACACGTCTGCGGATATTTTGGAGAACTCTTGAGTATGCAGACTGCGTTACGAATGCTTGCTATATTTTCCTTCACAGTAAATGATTTTTTTTGTATTTGCCCATAGTCCTTATATTGGATTTGAGGATTAGAACATGATTTACCTTCACATATATTTTCGTATTTCCATGGACGGTAAGTAGATAGTGATCGTTGATGCGATTTTCATTCTCAAAGTTCATAAGCATCCACATTCTTATCCAAAGTCATTCGTTCCAGCGGCTGACTTTCTACTTCAGATATTATTATAGATAAAATACAAAAAGTAGAAAATATCTCGCCATTATTACCTGTCTCCTGAAACTCTAATCTGCTGTCATCCAAATGGGACGCGTTAATATATTTTCATTATGTAAAATTACAGAGCCTCTGTTTTGCTAAGCCGGCGATGTGCAAATTATAATTCGACACCTTTATTAGAGGAAAAATAACGGAAATTCTATGAAAACAAAATGTTACAGTGTAATGACTATACGTTGTGAATATTATTTGATAGAATGAGGGCAATATAATTATGCAAATTAGTAGCATACTCATGATTATATATTAACCGGCTTAACTCACGTACGTTTTTCGGGATGGCCGGACTAGTATTGGACCTGTACGAGGTCCTTCCTCATGAGTTCCCGCCGTTGGCAGCGAGCTCGCGACGGACACTGACATTTAATAGTAAAATAGTAGCATACAGGCTGGCACACAGTCACATGCTTTTCGCAATACTCAAACGATTCCTTAGGAACTTGCTAAAGTACAATTGCCGAAATGTCTAAATATGCAAAATATGCCAAAAAATGTCAATATTATTTGCATAATTTAACTTCATATTCTTTTAGTTTGTCTGGTTTTATTATATCACTAGAATACCTACTCTTATATGTACAAACATGCTCTATATTGAAACTTTGTAATAAGCAATTTGCTCATAATTTAAGAGACGGGGAATAGTTAGTTAGGTTCGATACAAATATTGAATTAATTTACGCCGAGTCAGTCAGCGATTTCAGAAAACAGCCTAGGACAGCTGTTCTTATAATTAAATGATACATTGTTCATTATCTTTCTACCGACGCTTCGGATCCTGTGTCACCTCCGAGACGTGCCGCCAGTGTGAGCGGGTTACATACGAGTACATTAAAATTCTATAAAATTGCACGACTTGTTGTTTATTGTTCCTATTATGCTTATTTAAACTCTCTAATTAAAATTTGCCGAAAAACGCATCTAATAATGCTTCGTTCATTATATTTAAGCGAAAATCTTCATTTACACTTTAACCTAAATGGAAATAATTTTGTTAGCACACACGCCTGCAGTCACAAGCACGCGTAAACACACACAAAGTTTGGATATTCAAGCTTGGTACGGTAGCAAAATTAGTTCAGTTATGAATTCGAATATCGATATTTTTATCGGCACATTACTACAAGTGCAGCGACAAAACATTCGTAATGCACTTTCATATACTCAAGCATATAAGAGTACGTCTCTAATACTCAAGTGTTTTTCTTATTTTACCTCTATCATCAAACGAACATATCTAGGCTTTATAACGTTGTAAACGCAGATTACCTAGTCTTATTACTGAGAATAATGTACATACATGTTCTGTGAGAATATCATAGATTATATTATAAGTATTATTGCTACGCTGTGATACACGTGATAATCCTTTGAGATATTCAATATCTGCTGTAGCTGAAGATAATTGAATATTGATTTTGATCGTGGGAAGCTGCTCGTTATATAGGAGATTATGTAATCATTTTAAAAGCGCGATTAGCTTAGGACTATATGTAATTGATGTTAACGGTTCTTACAAGAAGAGTGGAAAGGGAAAGGCTGACGTTAAAAGTCAATCCGGGCCAGTGGAACATGCGGTCAGTACCCACTGAGTAAGACAAGTTTTACTGATGGGCTATGTATTCATTTTAGATCCAGGAGTCTTAGTATCACAATGCATCAATGATCAGATATATGTATACATACTATGTATATTTTCAATTTGAATAAATTATTTTTCTATTACGTTTATTATCATCATCATCATCGACAACATTAACATCATTGCCAGAACCAAATCTTTCTTTGTCCCACATCGACATATAACGTTATAGAAGTGTAATATGAGGTTCTTTAGGATGTTTCGTTTAAATCATATATCCCAAGCAATATTTAGCTTTAAGACGTTGTAAAGTTACATCATGTCATTTCCTAAACTCCGGAGTGCGCGGAGGCGAACTGACTCCCAGCGCTATGTTCTTTTTGCCGTTTTATACCATCCCTAAATTTATCTGCATAAGTTACACACATTTTTACCAGTATTATGCACAGAAAAAAATATTTCTAACTTTCCCACTGTTTTAGTATCTTTATATACTTACTGCTTTAAGATATCATACCGATAAAGTCCGGTTCACTAAACTTAGCCTTGATTTAGCTTATACGGAATTAAACAATAATAAAGAATAGTTTCACGCAAGTATTCCGCGACTAAGCGCACTTGGTCTTTATCAAGAAAAACGTTACGAGCCGAGACACGCGGCTTGCTGAGCTGTGAGAAATTACATGTTAGGTGATATTTTACCGAGATAATAAAATATACATCTGTCACCTGATATTAATTATTTATTACATGGAAGGTGAGAAAGCCTTTTGTATGGGCTTCAATTGCGAGAGTATCAGCATAGCATATGCTATATACTAGAGTAAATAGATTTACTTGAATACGACACAGTGCACTTGATACCCCAGGACTAGTAATAATAATAACAATATTACTTTGGAACATCATTGACATGGCTTTTTAGTTCATGAAATAATTGTCCTAAATGGAAATTGACCCTACAAGCTTTAAATCAGAAGACATTACCCATTGAATCAAGAGACGAAGTGGTGAATTTTTGGCCAGCAACCAACGGTCATTGCTGGACTGCAGTGTACCTTGATATGGACATGCATGGTTCGTGTTAATTGAAGGTCATACTGATAATGACTTTATGCAATATAACTATTAGCAATTATAAAGAGATCTAAGGTTTTTCCCGTGGGATTTTTTTCCTATTTACCACACCTATGAGGTGAAAAGAGTATCTAATAAAAATGATATCGTGTATCAATGTGATTTTACATGTATGTATGTCATTTGTTAATTACACAATGAGACAATTAAAGCAGCGTTCCGCTGTCAGCAGTTAGCAGCAGTCGACACGCAAAGGGCGATAATATCAAATGTTTATTGGAAAACTGACCATGTATTTTAGTGCTTTTGACCACTGTGAAATTAGACCTCGACCAAAAAACGCACTAAGTATGCAATAAACATGTTATCGTTTTTTAAAGTAATGAAGAGAAATTGGAAATGGTCCTGTTAAAAGTATGAGTAATATTAAGTGACCGCAACTCAGAAAACCTCTTATCTTAAGGGCAACTGAAGTTCAACTTGACATTTGTTGTAAAGTTGCGTTACTCCCAGGATACTTCAAGAGTTGGAACATTTTTTATATTATATATTGAACAGTAAATATGTAAATATACATTACATTAATTGGTTTTACTGTCGATTTTGTCTCTTCTTTCATTAAGATTGATCTGAGGCATCAATACGGTCTTCATTGACTTGTAATTTGCAATCTGATGTTACTCTAGCTACCGTTGAAGAGTCAAAATAGGTATGACTCTTTAAATAATAATATAACTTAAACTAGAGGTATTATATGCTACTGACATTTTTGTCAAATTTCATTTTTAATAATATAAAATTTAAATTAAAAATTTAATGTAGACATTGAATGACGCCCACAAAGTCTAGCGGATCAACGGCTCTACGTAGACGTTCATCAATCATACCATGCTAACCTTGAGTACTCCGATTAGCAGCGACATTCATTAAAAAGCCTCACTGCACCCTGCTGATGACATTTCCATAAATTACCATCAGTGTCAATGAAGCGATCCATATTTCATAAAACAAGGGATTGTCACGACTTAGAAGGGCACTTGGCCGATCGCAAGCGAGTAACGGTTGAAGGACATGAGTTTGTTATACAAGTCGATTTACAGTGGTCATTGTCCACTGACCACTATTTGTCCAAATATTGGTGAAACAAGAACGATACAAGTGCTATGAGCAGTACTAATTTTTCTGTATCTGGCTATGAATTTACCAATAGGTACTAGTAAATGCACACATTTATATAACATACTCACTATTATATGTGTACATTTACAGGTGCATAATGGTGATACCTTCGAACACATATATATGCATATACACATATAGGTATCATGCGTTTTCGGTTCACACATTGACGACTACACTTGTATATTGTGTTGTATATAAGCTCATATGATGTTACTTCTGTATGCGCCTGTCTTTTTACCAAGATCGTCCCTACTCAATATGTCATGAAACTTCGCGAGTTTCCACACTTAAATAACGAGTCATTTAATAGTAAATTTATTTTTTCTTCACTTATAGTTCACAATGTACTTAACAATAAAGAAGTTCAGTAGTATTATGATATTGTTTTCATTGAAATAAAGAACAGTAATATTGTTCATATGAAGCGATTATTTCAGCAACAATGAAATGAAATGACATGTGTGCGTCCTGCAACTGTGTTACTTGTTGGTTTTCTATATTTAAGCGGTTGTGTAACATCTAGACGTACATTTTGTGAATAAAAGTTTTCTTTCATTCTTTCTTCTTTCAATAAAACCCTTGCCGCCTTTGGTGGAACAACTCTTTAGTATCATTTCAGTTTGGTGGGTACCCCACTATCAATCATTCTCGACGTTTCCAGAAAGTTTAAAATCCCTTAATAAAGTTATTCGAAAACAGGGATAATTCCTGTGTGAAACGTTTCGTTGACCGTATATAAATTTAATATATAACACATTTATGATTTGATTAAAATATTTAATGACAAACAAAATCGAGATCTTTCTAGAATTATTCTTTCAACGTACTGTAAACACGACAGACTATTAAAGTCTATGGCGCCATCTTGAATTTTCGTTGTCTTTAAAGATAACTAGAAATCATTGAGAAATAATATAATATAACGCCTGTATTTCCTCAGAGGTGCACCTACACCTCTCTTACCTAAGAGACGGTAGTACTCCCACGCTTCACCAGTTATGTGATCCGTTCCGTGGAATAGGGGGTGAGCCTACTGTCATACACGACGCAAAAATCCAGATTTCCTGCTACTACTGAGAATTGAGAACAATAAACATATTTCATATAAAATTTAGGTATACATACATTTTGATATTGCGAATTCATTCCAGTTTATCAATCAACGTCGACGTTTCAAAGTTTAAAGTCCTCTAATGAAGTTATCCCGAAACAGGGATAATATCCGCGCCTTTTCATCGTGCTTCGGACAATGTCGCCGTTTCAAGGGTAGTACTATCGATTATAGATTAACGCTACATAGTTCCGATTCCTTTTAGAGTATCCCTGGGAAAGTGAGACATTCCAGATAAACAAACGATCTTCTTCTATCTAATGACGGGATTCATTACATCATTGTGTTCGGTTTTGTATTTAATTAATTTTATCTATCTCGTGTAGTCGAGAGGTTCCAAGCGCATCTATAAGAGATCCTGGATTCGATTGTCGGGTCGAGCGAGGTATTTTGACGTTTTTCTAACTTGAACTTCCCAGTATTATTAGAACGGTTCATTAATTTTAAGTTTATAATAAACATTTCTTTTTATTTAAGAACTTATTGGTAAGTCAATATTTGGAATAAAATATTCAATTCAAACATTCAATTAAGTTCGACATATATGTACGAGTATGTTAAGGCCAATTGGCAGCGGTTGGATGCGAAGAGCTGAACATCGAGCTTAATGGCGTGACATTGGAGAGGCCTATGTCCAGCAGTGGACGGGAGTAGGCTGATAATGATGATGATGATGACGATCAATTGGTTTGACGATTCCATGTGTTATAATACATTGAGGTTTTGCTATTTCAGACAATCATTGGCGTAATATAAGTGGTCGCAACCTCTTTTCAGCCTGATGCTGGGCACTGGATTCTCCACAACTGCTTAAGCCTCGGAGCGAAGCTTATTTACCGTACTTTGGTTGAAATTATATTAGAATCAGCGGTCATGTTTCCCTAATCGTTTCTGACTTTCGTCAGGAAAAATCTGTGAATTTAGTCATGACACGAAAATGTTTTTGAGTGTTATTTTGAATTTCAGACGTCTTAGGACACCGTGATACGCACTCCCTAATGTCTCTCAATTGGAACACAATTGTGTCGTAAAAATCAGCTTTGAAGACGTTTCTTTTATGAGCCACGTGCGCGCGTGCTCCGACTTAGTTTGATTGGTACATATCCATTAAAACGGATCGAAACGAATTGACTGTATGTTAATACAATTCTCAGTTCATAAATAACAAGCCAAAGGTACCAATTATATTGGTATACATTGATGTATATGTTTATGTTATTGTATACACACATACCTATAAATAAATAAAAAACGACTAATTTATGTTATTCCAAGTGAATGCGTATGATATCGCTATACTGCTGCTTTTAAAGGTTAATTGATTAATTAATCGATTGAACAAGCCATCGACCAATCGATCGGTCGAGCGACCGAGTGATTGATCGAAGGAAGTTTATGTAAATTTTATAGCTAATGAACAATTCGTAGTATATATTCGTAGCATGGTAAGACATGAGGAAATTTATGTCTTTTTGTTATTTTCTACATGTAAATTTACTAGCCAATGTCGTTATACGTATTTTGATTCATCTGATCTTGTTTTTATTTTACCGATGCCCCATCGGGTGAAACGAAAGCCGACCGTGGAAAAGTTAATAGCTCCGATACGTTTATTTTTACGATCGGCATGTAGCGGGCACGGTGTCATTTAGTTCGATTTCTTCACGAACGTGAAGGTAGGGAAAGAGGTAAAAAAAGTTTTCATCTATCCTTCTGTTATACGAAATATAACTTTAAAATAAGGATACTTTTAATAGTTAAATCCAATATAACAAGAACATTCTAAATTAATTTTAGTATTAATGTTCAAATACAAAATATTATTTTGTACAAACATTAATTATTGAATAATTAACTCAATTGTAAAATTAATTTAATAATACGTTATTTCATAATAACGTGACGGTTCAATTCGTTCTAACATTTCAAAATTATGATTTGTTTTGCTTTTGTTATTTTTCGTTCTTGTTACATCAACCCTCCTCTGTTGTTTTTCCTTAAACTGTAACTCGTTCAATCAAACGGGCTTCCATTTTGTAGAAGCAATCAACGTTTGAACGTCTGTTTTTGCGATCGACCTGTAAAATATTTTCGTTTGATTATGGTACATCAAAATAAGAAAAGAAGAGATAGAAAAATATCAATCGACAAAGTGTATTAAAAATACTATAATAAGGCATTTTTATTGCAGAAAGAGTTTGCGTAGTTCCTCATTGAGGTATTAACTACCATATATGCAT
>DWEE01000377.1:0-17976 GCA_018245755.1 Parelbella macleannani | reverse complement strand
TCCTGGGTTCAAATCCCGGGTCGGGTGCTATTAGATTTTTCTAATCTAGAATTACTAGCAGTGACTCGGAGTCTGGAATTGTGCCCGGTGTATGGCAATAGGCTCATCACCTATTCCATGGGATTTAAACGTAACTGGTGAAACGTGGGAGTGTTCTACACTCTTCTCCCTACCCCTTCGGAGATTAAAGGCGTGATGTTACGTTATAATTTATCTGTAAATGATGACATTGGCAACATTCGTCATGCACAGATAGACAGCAAATTCAATTTAATGCGGAGACTGTCTCGTGTGTAAAACGATCGCTCGCTTAACATCACGTTCCGCTGGGAGCTGCCACAGAACCGCTCGGTTCGACCGCTGACGAAACAATAGTCGTTTATTTATATTTGCACGGTCGAGTCTTCCCGTGAAAGCTCATTAAGAGGACAAAGCCGGTGTGTTTATTAGCTCTCACCTGCTCTTTTGCGATTATAAACCGGCGAAGATTTTTAAAGGAACGTTTTAATGTGTTTTTAACGACTACACATTTTTAAAATTTAACCGTTATAAATTCAGCGGCGAGTCTTTTTAAAGCGTAAAGGAAATTTCATTACATGTTCATTCCATAATTATTAAAGTAATAATCGGATAACATTACTTACTTACTAACGATTATTTGGTGTTTAAGTTTTAGTTATTCTAGCTAAATTCCTTTGCTAATTTTATAAAAGTTGGTATGTTTGTCACACTGCAACTGTAGTAAGTACTGATTTATTACTTATTCGTATAATGTATCTGTTTGCAAGCACGTGCTTTGTGCACTAAGGTCCAGGGTCTTTCAACTTACTTCTTATTGTTAGTAACTAGTAGGATTCATTAAATATTCGATAAAATATTGAGACAGGTATCTTTAAGACATTGTTGCAGTAAATTGCAACATTTACAAAAATATGTAATGTTTGTAATTGTACCTATTTTCTGAGCGGTTTTAACGAGAGGGTTTGTTTAAGTGTAGTAACGACTAACGAGAATTAAGTAAAATGTAAAATAAGATTCTTTTTCAGACGAAGACAAGAATCGCTGAAAACGTCAAATTCGTGTGGATACATGTATATGCATACTTTTGACAAAGGGAAAGTTTTAAAAGGTTCGTTCTAATATTGTTCTACGGGGATGTAGAAGGTTTTGGTAAGATCACTGCTTTGGTATCCATAACAGGGCCATTCAATGTTATAGTTTGCCGTAGTAACTACAATATACACGTCCATAGCTAAGAAATATAACATTTAATAATAGCCGCCGATTACTGAGTGACATAATTTTATAATGTTTAAGACCGCCAGCAGCGCGCTGGAAGACGTCATTAGAATGAAACGTGCTGAGATGCCAGGTATTCGTTCAGTGACGAATAAACAAATATAAGAGAAGCCAAATCACTGCAGTGAATTACAGAGCGAATTGCGAACTGAGTGTACTGGATGATAGAAAAGAATAATTTTAATGGATCATTAAGTAATAAAATAATAATCATTAACATCAACTCTTCTAACTACCGCCCTTCACAGCAGTGATGAGTGACGCTGCGTTAGGGCGCAGTCAATTACATGAAGAAGGCGGGAAACGTATGCCGCCTCGTATTTCACTTTAAATTGCCTCCGTTCCGCTTCATATCATGAATGGGAAAAAATGGCGTTAATAATGCCCCAAAAAAGGAAAAAAGTAAAAATGGCATAAATATTAATTTGTCCTAAAGTAATTTCTTTTTTTTTTTCGATTTTATTAAAATTGGCCGGTTCGTACAGACGGAAACGATTGTGTAGATTCGGATTTCAGATATATATATTTTTTCTAAGCTTAGTTCTTTTGTCGGTGTAAGGAGCATAGGCCGTCCTCCTACCAGGTGTTTCGGCGATATTAATAAAGTAGCTACTTTATGCAGTTGGATTCGAAAGGTCCACGACCAGGCGGAGTGGCGTCAATTGGGGGGTCTGCGGGTTAATTGGACTAGTAAAGTCTGATGCTTTCAATTACCTATTACTACCTTAATTAATTTATTATTGTAGAAGAAAAAGAGTAAGTATAAATAAACAATTATTTAAAACAGATTTTGTAAAGGAATCACGTCTGTGGTTCTATGAACTCATGGATTACCGAGAGGAATTCTTGTTTTTGGTCGTTGTCAAAACAATATGATGGGCACATTCTTTAGCAAAGAACAGCAACAAAATGCAATTTTGTACAAATCGTCACGTACCAGGAAGATGGCACCCAGCGTGGTCACCGCTCGCGGGTCGCCGGCCAGTAGTCGCGTAGTGGCTCGCTCTCACTCGTATATAGACGCTGCTATGCCATTACGGAACAGTGAGTTTGCTCCCAATTATTCTCTCGACAAAACGCATCTATAGAACTATTGCTTTAATAGTATATCTGACTAACGCAATAACATGAAACATAAATCTGAAAGATAATGTGAATCGTGTTCTCGAAAATTCTGCTTTCTGCTGTTTTAGTTTGATTTCATGAGGTCACGTCTTTTTATCGTATATTTATTATCGTATAAGAGTTTTTTGTTTACGAGGTGGAGGTGAGAGACCATCAAAAGGTTCCAGAATTCTAGGAGAGGTAGCAGTTTATGTGGAACCTTTTCCGCGCTGTAATCCCCTTGGTGGCCTTCCTCCTAGCGCTTTACTGCTGCAGGCACCACTCCCATGAGTGCCTTATTGCACAAATAATATCGTTGGACTTCCCGGAATTTCTATCTGAACAGGTCGAGCTCCCACTCTCGCCACACTAGCCCTAAAGCCTTCTTCAGTCGCTGATTACGACATAGAGTAGTTATCTATTGCATCAAATATATTACTAGACTAAATCATATATCTCTAGTTGTTGCTGTCTCCGCATAAATACATCAAATTGATAGCGATAAATAGTATTTTTAAGGGGACGTTTCGTCCTACAAAACACCTTCCATTAGACGACTGATTAATTACTATGTAAATTACCGGCAAAGCGGCTGGATCTCAAATTTTCTTGACAGTCGCCGTGATTTATATTTATAAAATCAATTAATATTTAACATCAAAGCGATCCGCATCCATCATTTGACTTTGAAAGTGGAATAGCCAAGCAATTAAACAATTTAGGCCTAACTTTAATTATTCGTGTCAAAGTTTTGTTCATGATCAGGTTAGTATCTATGTACTTAATTATTATCAAGCTTTAATCGGGCTTTAGATACTTATGGCTAGTCACGATTAGCGCATGGACACTACATTTCTATCGATCGGCAGTTACTTCGAAAATATTAATTTGTTTCAAACCTTTTATATACTGAATGTGAGATTAATGGCCGACATACACACAACCATAGATGCACATATTGTAGACCATGTTTCAAAGAAGAAAATATTATCTTTGTACTGTCTATCTTTGACTGTAGAAGCCAATAGGCAAAAGTAGCGTATAGTCTATGAGCTAAAAAAATTTTGACATTAATGTCAAAAAATATCAGTTGTTAAATCTTATTAATAACATAAGTACCAATTGAATTAAGTCGAGTGATATCGTCGATCTGCTTGCGACCCGCTGCTCCCGATGGCTGAGCACAATAACATGGTTGACGCTTTAGAACATGCTAAATTATTACTCCGTCATTTTGGTGGTTACCCTGATACAGATGGTAATATTGATTTTTTCTAATTGTCTCATAAAACTTACTCGTTCATAATACTTTTATTATCATTGCTAATATCACGTATAAAGCTGTTTTCACACTATCACAGAATCCACGAGGTAAATTTTGCTATCGCCAACTCGTAAGGTACATTGCATATTGTCATAATTTTTGGTACCGCAAAATAAAATAATCTTGTTTAAACTTAACACAGGGAACAAACAATATTTGATCTAAGTTTGCTATCTTTTTACTTTAGTTACGTGCGTACTTATTCCTAGTTTAGGCCTGTTTCAAACTCCTAATATGTAATCTGGCATTACTAAAATAACATCTCGCCCATTTTCCTCTAAGGGTAGGCAGAGGACTGTAGTACAAGCCTACGTTTCACCAGTTACGTTTATATCCCACTACGGAACAGATGCTGAGCCTATTGCCATGTACCAGGCATCGACCTACACTACGAGCCACTAACAAAAATTTCTACTAGAAAATCTGAGAGAGAAAAAACAAACAGTATCTGAACCCAAGACATTTCGAACAGTATTTATGCTTCAAGCCCCTTGACCATCGAGGCAGTTAATTGTAACTAAAACGTTGTCTTTAAATACATTTTTAAAATTTTAAGTGCAATATTGATCTATTGTTCACATTTATGGACATATTCAGAGATACTTCTTACGTTTTTATTTTCGGAGAGCGGTGCCGTAGTAGTTGACTCATAAATAATATCTTTTGTATACATATAGCGTGCATCGATGCGGCAGAGGAGGACGTGTGCGCGGCGACACACGCGCCGCGTCCGGCGGAAGCGAGCGCGCCGCCCTCGCCGCCCACGCCGCGCGCCGCTCGCTGTTCGCCCGGCGGTGAGTAGAGCATCAGCGCGCAGACGTTGCGCATGCTTCGGTGTTCCCTTCCCTATCTATAACCTTCTGAAGCAGACACTGTATGCATAATATACATAAATGGATCGAGCGAAACGATTGACAAGTGTTCATTGTTCGAAGAACATCGCTTACCGTTTTACCGTTTTTCGTTGATGTTTACTGTTAGATGTTTTAATTAAAGTGATTGTTAGTACGTAAAGTACCCATACAACAATTTGCTATTTATTCATCAAATGGTTTTAAACGCTAGGCAAAACTGGAAAACGATATTAACTAAATGTTTTTGTAGCAACCGCTAAATATTAGACACTGCGTTGGAAGTGGAGGGTGTAGAGAATGTAGACACGAGTCTCCACTGCTATCTATGTATTCGCTCTTCAATTCGATATAATAAGCCTGGCCGCCCGCCAACCATTTTCACTGAGCACGTTGGCATAAAAGTATGTTTTACCCGCGCGTAACTTTTGTACACATTTTTTTATTATTTTAAATGCCCACGTTGATATACTACAGAGTTTTATGATAAAAAATTTTTGCTTTTGTTTTCATACAATTATGGAATATTACAAATGATTGGGAATATTTTAAATAAACGTTATTAACTACGATAGAATGGAATGCAGATCACGTTGTAGCAACATGGTAGAGTGATGGATTTTTTAAAATGTTTATTGTATTAAGTATAGAAATAATTAATTTGTGTTTCATTATACATTAGGTACCTAATAATTTATTCGGGACTACTAAAACGATAAAATCAATCACACAATACCTCTGGACCCGTAGGTTCTGCTTGTAGCGTAGTCTATAAAGCTCGGTGCACCTTATTCCAGGGCCAGGTTGCGATTTATTAGCGAGTTACTGAAGCGCCGATACGTATACGTTCCCGTTAGCACGTCGCCGTCGCTGCGCGCCACACCGGGGAGGCTCGGCACTGCTACCTACCCTCTTCCACAATCTAGCTCTTACTACTTACTTTATAGCATCATACATCATGACAACTTAGTCCAGTTTGAACATGTCACTTTTAGTCCTACTTATATGTAATTCTCAACTGAAACAAACATTATGATACTGCAATTGTCAATACATACGAGTAACTATGACTTAGAATTCAGCAATCATCGAAACTAGTATATAATACTTCTTTTGGGGATCGTGTCAATATTAATAGATTATAATCGTAATTATAGTCGTAAATGTTGCAATACCCTTTAGTGAATCATTATAACATTGCTGTCGCAGTCGTCTTGATCACCATTTGCCAATTACGAAAACCTACGTCATACGATGTGCGAACAACATTCTGAAAGTTAGCAAATCGAAAACGCTCGCTCACGTTCTATTATGGAAACCCCATGAAGCGTGAAGCTGAAATTATTTCAACTCTTAAATGGAGGTGGCCGCTCATGACTCGACGTTTCTGTAAGGTGTATTTGAATAATAGTTTCAGCCGCATTGATATTTGCTATCGATGTTTTTTTAAATCGAAAAATCGCATACAAATACACATAAAAGTGTAATAAATGCTTTGTTGAGGCTACCCCAGTGAATTTGGCCTTTCATCATTTATTAATCGTTCAGTCCGGCGCCAGGTTAAATTTCAACCGAACGAATGATACTGAGCGCGTCGCGCTGCAAGAACCCTCGCCATCATAAAATCGCGATTCTCATTAAATGTTCCACATGCGAAAAAGCCGCGCCGGCTCGTCGAAGCAAAAAACGGTCGACAATTTATTCGGGCCCGGGTTGGGCATCACTAATCGGCGTCATCAATCAGCTCTTCCAGCGCGATCGGATCTACTGACGGACACGCGCCCCGCCCGCCCACCGCCGCGCGCCGCTAGCGGGGCTGCCTCGCATTCAAATGTAATAAGTATTCGTGTGTACCTTGATTGATTATCTTGCATGAAAAAATGTCAAATAACATGTGATGCTTCACATAAACTTTTTTTTATTCAGACTTTTTTATATATTAATACTCTATATATGTAATAATACTATCTTCTTTCAATTGTCAGTTGACATTGCTTATGTGGCACTTAGGGGGTAGACAATTGTTCCGAAAGTCCTATGAAAATTAAAAATAGTATTTATGAAACAAATAATTATAATGTCCCATTTTTCAGCCCATAAACGCGGTGGCAGCCCTGTCCCACGTCTATGATATGGCGCAATGCTTAATACAGAATAATTAAAACTTTCGGGTTATTTGGATTGCACTGCACATGTCCCAAGTTCGAGTGCTGGCGACGTTCAGCGACGGCTGCTTCGCTGTGTAGAGTAGCCAGCTTGTAATTTTCTCTACATATTTACTAAATAATAATGCTAGGTTCTTTAATTGGACCTGACGTGCTTATTCTACGTTTATGCATATGCCGGCTTCAGAGACTTCTTATTCATACCCTTTCTCATTTGTACACCAATACTCTCTTTCGTATACCATCCTCCTTACATCTGTATTGCGAACACGGTTGGCGAGTGTCAAACCGCATTCTCGGCGTAATGAGGTAATCTCGACTATGGTTATTCTACTTTCATCTTCTTTCTTCTTTGCCAACTCTCGCTTCCGTATAGTAGTATCAGAGTAAGCACGGGGTCGTATATGTATAACAAACCCGGCTGGTTGATTCTGATCTCGCTGCTCAGCAAACAACAGCAGCTAACTTACCCAACACTTCATTAATGCTATTCCCTACATTCACTCTTCTCTCAATGTTACTGGTAACCTGCCACCTGTACTATAATCACATCCAAGATATACAAACTTCTATATCAGTTCCAGCGCTACATCGTCTACCATTTCCGGGAAAATGGTAGGTGACGATAAACTAGATAGTTCTCGACTCATATGACTATTTCAAATACCAACACTGTCGAACATGTGCGAATATTTATATATAAATCTACTACTCGTAAATAATGATTTGTTTCTTAATACTTTTATTATGGCTCTTAAAAAGTAACTTACACATAAATTTTGTTTTTCAACATGTATGGACATATTATATGTTCATTGTTTATTAGAGTGACTGGGCATTACGAAGGGGTTCCGTAATACTTTTTAAACATATGGAAAACATTATTACCATTACTCGTATGTTATATATTATATATAAACAAAAGTGTAATAATATGCTAGATGTGATTCGATAGATCAAACAAAAAATGCTTGGAATATCATCCGTACGATGTTTGACAAAGCGTGTTTAGCTCGGACGCGCCACGGGCTGCGTCGGGCCACCCAGCTCTCCCCCGGGCTCGGCGTTGAGCGCGCTGAAATATTGTGTGCGTCCCCAAATTTATGTCGTTTAGATAGGGTTCGAATCAATTTTATGTGAAACAATCCCACGTCGGTCCGAGCACTGTGCTGACGTGGGTAATGTTTGCGCCTCGCGCCCAATTGATTTACCCAAATCCGTTAAACGTCACGCCACCGCCCGTCACGGCGAGCTCGTGCTCCTTCGTTACGTGCGTAGGGCGTTATAATTATATTAGGTTTTATAATTAGCGCGTAACATATCTGCCTCAATTAGTTTGAAAATATTTAAAGAACAGTTTAGGTTTATCTGTAATCTTTATGTGAACGTAAATTAAAGCCGGTTCAGCTCTTAAGTCGCAGAAGCATGACACAGAGACTATCAGCTGAGAGTCACTTTCGCATGTACGAATAATGTTACTGTGAATGTAATATGCATGTGTACTCTTGAGAATGAACAAGTCGAAAGCACCCTGTTCAATTTAAGATCAAGGCGCCTCTAATAAATATTTCTTTGTACATTTAACGAAAGATGTAACTTTTCCACTATGATTACATCTTCATAGTATAATAGTACACTTAATATAAGTTTGGTAATTTCCCCTGGTATCCGTTTTATGTATATGAATTTTAAGGTTAATTTTCCGTTTTCCTTCGGAGTTTATGCATTAGGCCTTTTTAATATTTCCTATCTAGCCATCATCTCTTAAGCGATGATTGGATTCACCACTGCGTGCGCCGTGACTTGCTCAAGTCTTCGAAGGCTTTTTGCGCTACAGACTTATCACTTCACTTTTTAATGTTAGGCAGAAACCTTCAACTTTGTGGACGTAGTCTTCTAGAGTTTCCTTAGTTTTTAGACTTAACAAGTTGACAACGAAACATTTTTCTTGCATGTCCGCGTGATGGCGGTGTGCGTGGCTTGTCACGTGTCCTATTGTTGTTTTGTTATTCTATTCTGTATTATTACACGGACTATTGTTCTTTATAATAGTAAATGTCTGAAATGTATTGTCGAAAACCGAACAATACTAAAAATACTACCATTTATGTTATGTCCAATGTTAACAATATCATTATTAAGAATGATAAAATTTTATCGACAACTTTTCGTAATAACTTTATTTGTAATATTTGAAATTAAAAATTATAAAAAAGTATGCATAATTCTTCAGTTTGTGTGCATGTCACTCGACTGTTCGTAAACAGTTGGACCGATTTTGATGAATTTGTTTTGTTCGCTTAAGTTGATTCCAGAATTGTTTAGTCTCACAATTCAATCCGATAGAAAATGTTACTGTAATCAAAAGTCTGTACTTTTCTTTGGGAGTCGGAACTTATGAGTATTCTGACCAGGTGGCATGAGTGCAGAACCTCTCTACGTAACTCTTTACTAGAGTAACCGACGTGCGATTGTACAGAATTTCTTACATGTCAAATTGGTTTTCGTTACATTTTAAACAGCTTCGTTGCTTGAGTAGTTGCAAAGCTGTTGGTTGAGAGGTTCTGGGTTCGAATGCCGGGTCGGGTACTATTGGACTCTCTACTTAGATTTTCTATTAGAAATTACTAGTAGTGGCTCGGAGTCTATATCAGTGTCCGGTGTATGCCAAACGTTTTTAAATCCTGTGGTAACATATTCATGCTACGGTTTCTAATTGGATATGTAAAAAAGCTCCAATGTTATGAATGAAATTTCTTACAGAATTGGCGATATTGAAGAGTTACTTTCTTCTCATGCGACAGTATATACAACTCGTGGGACTTAAAGCTTCGACTACAGACTGAGGTGATGGAATTTAAGAATATTGTTTGAAATAAAATTTTGTTTAACACAAGTGCTTTCTTTTTATAATGGAAGGGCTAAGGCTATAATATGTTAAGCTGGCCTTATAGGGGTTCGCACAACTCGCACCTCTTAGTGAACATTATGGAACGTTAAGCCATGTGTATGTTACGTGCTTTTGAATTGAGTACGTGTTTTAGAATCTGTAGGAAGGTAGGTACTGAATTGATTTTGGAATATAATTGTACTTTGAATATATTCCAATTAGTTAGTGGCTTTAGAAAACCAAGGTGACCGTTTATGATTTTTCTGGTGAATAGCTCAAAGACATTTTCAAGATCAAAACAAAACCACAATACCGATTTTGTTTATTTTTGTAAGTGGCACGTAAGCTTGAGGAGATATAAAAATCGAAATTTTATATCTTTGCTAATAGCTTCAGAATAGATCTATGTATATTCAAATATCACGAGGGGTATGCTTTGAAACGGAATTCTTTGCCGGCAACTCGGCTGAATTCGTGGAATGCGCTCAGGAAATTACATGGCCGAAATGACGGAACTGCCTTCGAATAATTTTACGGCCCTTTCGGATATTTTCCTCGCGAACACTACCAACGATTAACTTCGCCTCTGTATATACTTAAAATGTTATTGGGGCCATGTACCTGCGGTACTAACGCCATTTATTACATCTTAGCCACTGTAATGCATTGAAATGTTCTTTTTTCCTGTACCAGAAACCAGCGCCGACTACAAATTATGTATAAATAAAACGCTTTGACGTCAAGAGCAGTAAAGGATCTGTTGCTAGCGGAAAAATCGCTAATAATAAAAATTTCGCTTGTAAATCAACATTTAAGTTTGATTTAAGGTTTACTTCTAATAATTTAAATAATAATAATTAAAAGAGTACTATAAAAACAAGATACGACTTTACCTTCCCCCGACATCTATCTGTTGCTGAAACTCTTACACTCTGTATTCAAATCAAGACTTACTTCAGATCAAGAGGTTTTTAAACTTATTGTGTGTACCTAACTCGCCAATCTGTTTTTCCCATCGACATTGCCAAGAGTCCATTGTTTTTTGACTGTAATGTATTAACACACCAAAATGATATCTCGTGCTATTTAAAATATTGTCGTTAAAATTTCGCCCACAATCTGACCCGGCACCACAATGCCCGCGTCACGCTCACAGAAAGAAATGTATTTCAAAGAAAATATCTGTAATTGCCTTCATCCCGGAGTTCAGGTATTTGTTGGATTTGAAAAGGTCCCGACCTTTATTCCCACTTCTCCTTGATTTTCCGTCTTAGAACAAAAGAAGCGGCGCTATAAATGAGACCATCCAGATTCTATTCTTTTGTCGCAGCACAAAATTAGGGAGGCATACGCAATTATATGCGTTAATCCGGTAAGATTAAATCGGCTCAACAATTAATGCACGGCCGTTTTGCGTGCGACCATTTCTCTCGCATATAATCCCGAGATGTCGCCTCGTGCGCAAACTCCTAAGAGATTTTTCCTTACTGCACTGACATTAAAAACTTGAAGCGCGTGTTTCTATTCGCGCTGAACTGTAAAATGTAGTTCAATGATTAAAATATAGTGTTCAAAGGAAAGCAGCATTGCAGATGAGTCGATTGCGCAGTACTCATCATGGCTCCATTTATTATTACTTAGGTAAATACCATGCAGTGTTGTACAGCGGCGTGTGGTGCGGAATGTAGGTTGCGAAGTAATCCATTGATCATTTTTAATTATAAGCCCTCTTTACTTTAGCATTGTATGGCTATGTTTGTAGCGAAGCACCACTTCATGACGCTTAGACACTTTATGTTATGAACTCAAGGTACACGATATTATTGGTAGGTACCTACTATTCATATTTTCATGAATTTTTCACTATTATATAATCTTCTGGTTCTTAATCCTGACATCTCAGGAACAAACGACTATTAGATGAACAAACACACTCAATTATAATAATTTAATCGAGTTACTTGTTGCTTTAATTGTGTTGTTATGATCAATCGTTATAGATAAAGACATATTTATATGTGTTGAACTAATAAAAAATGGCCTTAACCCTGTCAATATGAGAGGAGACTCATATTTCAACAGTGAAATGACAAACGGGTCGATTATATTTTTTTAAAATAAAAAATGATAAAACCCAGACTTTCACCAAATTTTTATCTAAGTGTAAGATACTATTTTAAGAAAGGGTTACACTTGGTCATCAGAATCAACCTAATTCCACTGCTGGACGTAGGCCTACTTTAAGAGAACACGCCATGATCCCTATGCTGGACATGCGGGTTAGGGATAGCAGAGCACGGTTTTTCTTACTGTCGACGCCGCTGCCCGTGGGCGGCTAGGCCACGTAGCTGTGCCTAGGCAAGAAGCGCCATGCTGCGATCTGTCAGCGCCGAGTTGAGTCGCCTCTGACAACTCACTGATACCCCGGTATGGGTTCAGAGCGTGTACTTATTCTCCGGCCCGACACTGATTTGTATACTTCCTTGGAAAGTAGAAATAGTACAAATCGCCTTCTGTATGTATGTATGTATGTACAAATATGTATGTATGTACAAATATGTATGTACGTATATTTAAGTATGTATGTATGTATATCTAAGTTTGGCGGAAATTGTGAGGAGAGGTTAAAGTTCAAATTACACGTTTGTATCTCCCTGAAGAGGTAGGTAGAGGAGTGTAGCACACTCCCACGTTTCTCCAGTTACGTTGAATTACCAGTATCGAAATAATAGATCGAGCCAATAGTGTCGAAAAGGTTCCTAGTGGATGTGTGTTATAACAAGATTATGTTGGCGTTAACGTTTTTGGACCTATTTTGTTATTTCAATGCTATTAACGAGCAGCCGAACAATTTTGCCGTAAATAAGAATTCGCTTGTTGTTATGAAACAATCGTTTCTTCCATAATTTGATAAGTTCTGTAGGTACAGGTGAAAAGCATTAGCATGTTGGAATATAAAATGGAAGCTCCTTAATTCTTTTTCGGTACGGAGGTCGAGTAATTTATATTTAATGGCTCAGAAGATGTTATAAGCGTCCATAGTACGAGAAATGATGAATCGGGCAAAAGTTGGCAATTTCCTAAGTTAGAAGAATTCCGTTGGCCGCCAAGTGCGCAAAAGCGCACCGAAGTGTTTCTTTATGATGGAACTTGTGAGAATTTTTGAAATATCGATCGGAGTTTTATGTATTCATGAACTTTGAAGTTTCACACTTAGAAATTATTCCTCGGAAGGTTGTACGCCCAGCACATTGTTTTACGTGAGTGAGAGAATTCCGGAGCTCATAAAGAAGTTAATATGCGACGTTACTATGATCCAACTCCAACAGTGTAGAGCGCTCGCCTCTACACAACCAAGGGAAGTATCATTCATTTCAAGAATCCTTTGAAAAAGGAATGTAAATGCTTTTTGCGTAAATAAGTTAAATTAATTAACCTCAAATAAGTTTGATTTGATATGCGTAATAATAAAAAGAATATCGAATGAATCTAAAAGCAATTTAAAAAGACAACTACCCGAACAATTGTACAAGCTCTAACATGATATTTGAATGGGTGTATATCTTATATGGCTGAATGGTTTATTATTAATAATAAGCACCGCAAATATAGTCCTAAATTGTTCAATAACAAAAAAACAGTGTTTTATGTATGTATTTGTTGTAGACCTAATCGTCTCAACGTAGGAAACAGATTTACTTATTTTGTAGGTGTATTCTGTTGTGTTGTAGTATCGAGAAAATACTGCGGATAATAGAGAGTAGTTCCGAATGGCCAAATGTGGAGCCACCGGCGAAAGGCATCTCGGTAAATATCTATTTTGTGTTAGTTTATATCGGTTTAGGTATATTTTGGGCAAATTCGGGGCGCCGTACCGGCCGGCTTTTAAAGGATTTGGCGTGGACAGCCGTGAACAAATATTTGTCACTGCCCGTGTTTAGTTCCTCGCCGCCCGCCGTAACTGTAGCCGTCGCGAACGTCGGGAAGGCAACAGCTTGGTACAATAGAAACTCGTTACCGAAATCGCTAATGATGCGAAACGGATGTTTTTAACGGACTTCACAACGGAATATACAATTTCAGGTGGCTATTTGATTTTCGCACTGTTTTCATTTCTGTTCGTAGCTTGTCAATTTTTGTAATTTTTTGTTTATTGTCATTATTTCTGTCTGGATATAAACAAAGGACAGTTTTTGTGACAGTTATTGAACGCCCCCTCTGTTATCGTTTCTGCAATGGTCAATGAAAAAAATTTGAGGCTTATCACGTTTGCTTTTGGAATAATGAAATTTTTTTTTAAATATTCAAATGTGAAATGAAATCATAAAGGCCTATTTGTACATCTAATTTGTTTGTCAACCCGCTAAGTCTCATGAGCCGTGAGGATGAACGTCTGAATTATCAGGGTTATATTAGCCTATTAGGTCGAATGACAAATTTGGCTAAACCTGAGGTTTAATTGATAAGGCAGCGTATTATCAATTATTCTAAGCAATCGATCAGCTCAATCCCGAGGGCTGACAGGCAATCAATTACAGTTTGTAGTGAATATTGACACTCCTTTCAATGCTAGAACCTGTATAGCTTTATGCTCAGCTGGCTACGAGATTGAATACCACGTTTTACGTTCGCCGTTTAGGTGTAGTCTAGTTTGGGAAGTATATTATTTTATTCGTATTAAATATATCTAAAATATACATTATTTCTAAGCGAACATGAGAAGGCTAAATTCTTGCAAGTAATATTGATTTTTTTCTGTTATTGTCCACTATTAAGCTTCTCATTCGGACTTATAGGTAATTTAATCTTGAGTTGTCAAATACTAACTAAATACTAAACTGCATTCAACGACGAGCACCCTAAATTTGAAAGCCTTTGTTACGTTTGGGGATTAAGTTTGATCTGTTGTTTTTATGTGATTGCTCTTGGTTCTTAGCACATTGGACTAAGAGAGTCGGCACAGCAGCCGGGGACGGCGTAGAGAGTATATTTAGAGTTAGTCTTCACTTAATTGAAACCTGACTGGATGGTTGAAACCATTTACGTGCCGTTGCAGGATATGTTATAGGTCTCTCTTCAACTGTAGGGGATCTTGAGCACACTTCACCATGCTGTTCGAGTACGAATTGGCGGGAATATGCCTTAGTGGTCAATCCCTCTGTCGAAAGTATTTAAAACGCCTTGTTAAAAGGCAAGGGGTAGGCAGAGGAGTGTAGTGCACTCCCACGTTTCACCAGTTACGCTTACGTTCCATGGAATAGGTGGTGAGCCTATTGCTATATTTAATGAATAAAAACTAAAAAAAAATCTAAGTTGTGTGAAGTCTGCCAACCCGCACTTGGCCAGCGTGGCAGACTTATGGCTTTAACCCTCTCAATATGAGAGGAGACCCATATTTAAATAGTGGAATGATAAATGGATCGATTATTATTATTATTATTATTTTAATGAACCCTACATAGTGGTGTTTATCACATTGCGTTGAAATTTTGAGTTTGACGCAATGTTATTGACTTAATGAAGAATTAAGTACGGAAATAGAGTAAATATTTCCAGGGTAGTGTATCTATAATAACCTTAATAATATTGTACAAGTGTTTTGGGCGATATTCCACCTGTTGCTGATGTTATAATTAAGTTGCGGTAGGTTAATTGGCTGTCAGTCGTTATTTTCCGACGCATTTAAGGTTAAGTATTTCATCGTCAGGGTGATAATAAACGGTTTTAGAAATATTTGAAATAAATACTCGTGTCTTTTATAATTGTAAAAAGATGAAATATGAGTTGACGTTGTTAATTAATAATATTTGTACATTTATAATAAAATAAATAATTGTCGTAATAGCATTAGCAACTGAATGTGTTAACAAAGTAACAAAAAGTAGCAAACGTGCTACACGCGGGGTTTATGGGTACCTTGCAACCAGGGAGCCCCGGAAAGTTCTGTTCTACGCACAGCGAACAACGTAAGTCCTACAATCTCTATTCCACCAGTTTGCCCGCGGTGACCCGCCAGGCACGGCCCGGCGCGACTAACGAGCGTGTCGCTGTCGGCGCACTGTCGCATTGGTCCATCGCTGCAGCCAATACTAGACACCGATCGCAGACAACACAGTGACACACCAGCTGCTTGTTACACTATAACATCTTATACTTTACTAGGTCTTTAATTTACATTACCGGTTGTGTTCGAAGTGAGACGAATGGTAATGTTTTTCAGTAATCTAGCAAAAGACGGCTAATTATTTTTTAAATGTAGAAGAAATCGAGGACCCAAGAGTTTGTAGTAAAATCTCGTTTTTGCACGTTATCGACGACGGGGCGCGCGACTAACGAGCGTGTCGCTGTCGCCGCACTGTCGCCGTGATTTATTGCCTGCGCGGGGCGCTCCTGCTAAGTGTTTACATATTTCCCACTACTTTAATACTTCATTGTGCAATTATTGTATTACTGAGTGTAAATATAGTATTTGTATTTTCTTTTATTAATTTTGTTGCATATTTCACATGTTTAGATACCTACCTATTATTGTTTTACCGCATGACATATTGTGGTGGGGGCGAAAATAATTGTTTCAGCTATAATACTTGATTTTTTTTTTAAAGTACACTGTACTGCAACTACACTTAAATTATTCGTAAGAACTAGAATAAAATGTATAACTAGCGTTGTAACATTTCACGTCACAATTGAGATTTTACTTTTTGTGATGGATACGGGCCGCGGCGGAGTTATCACACTGGTTTTACTTCAACATATCTGTGTGCTGTGGGCGGCTAGGAGCTCGGGCGGCTGCCTGTCACGATGATGTATTTGCTCCGGGCGGCCGGATGTTTAAATACCGCTACGGCTCCCCCGGTGCCACCTTCTACATGTGTCATTTTTAAAACCCGGTAAATTCGGAAATATGATCGAGGACAGTTATCCGTTCGTTTATAGTTCTTAGCTTTCGTAATGCTTGTCGATAAAAGTCTTCGATCATATTATACGTCCTAATAATTTATAGTCTCCTGCGAACGTAACTCAGGCTGTATGTCGCAACAATAAACATGTCGTATTAACGTAATCCGATATATTTATTTTACACTAGGTTTACGGACGGCTTAGGTGGCGTTATTTTTTGAGGTCCGTGTCTCATTTAGAGCATGTAGCAATTGCTAATTTCAAAATATATTTCAATAACATAAAAAATTTTGTCTGCAACTTCGCAGGCGGTGCAGTTTAAATGAAATAGTCCAGCCGTAAAAATAATGTACATATATCTCGAGACCAAGAATTTGCTGTGATCATTATCATCTCAACAACTTGCTTTACTATCAACTTACTTGTTTTTGCCTGATTAGCAACCAGACATATGGCCAAACAAAAGAGTAAAAATAGTTACTGTGTAAAGTATACTAAGTCACACCAAAAACTCAATTCATTCAACCATTTGAGTAATAAGTTGAATGATGCAAGATATTGCTGCGCTCAACCGATGGTATGTGTCCGCTCGTTGCCGGCTGCGTGACGTCCACCTGCCGCCTGAGCGGTCGTCGCTGAGTTTATCGAACTTGACCACTCGACCGACTGTCCACTATAGAATTATGATATTGTATTATGAACAGCTTATCACATTAAAATCAACAAAGTGTACGTAAGCAGGTGCCGCAATATTTTACGATAGTGAAATCTAATTACTAATATAATAATAGGTAATTGGTTTTCGAGTTTAATAATTTGTATGGTATTAATAATAAAAACTATTTTTCTTTTTTTAACAAACTCTAAGATTTACTACTGAGTACAGGTACAGTAATGAAAAAGCGGTCCAGCAGACAGCTAAGGGAAATTGTGACTTATATTCGAAAGGAATTCGTTAATGTTTTAAATTTGTAAGCACTTTCGCGGTGCGGATTGATTACTTAACTGCGAGTGACCAGTATTCTGCATTTCGTACTTCAGTAAAATAAAAAGACCTAACGAGTTTCGACAAGTTGATCTGACGCGTTGATCGAAACGAAATTAGCCCTCGGTTTTAAAAAATGTACGCCACGTCCGCAGGCGCGCTCTCATTTCCGCGTGGCGCAGAATGTTCGAGAACCGCGCAGGCCACTTATTTGAGGCGAATTTGTGTAGCGACGTGTACGAAATTGGTGGCGAAATTGGAACACAGAAATTTTCGGCTTATTTCCGCACGCGCCGTGCTGAACAGCGCGCGGGACGTCCGGCCTGCACTCCAGCCACGTACGAATGAATACGTTATCTGCTGTGAGGTGCTCTCATCTGCCACATTCTGTTAACAACTTACCCATACCAGTCATCTTATATTCTGCCCATTAAATTAATACGGATAATTATAGA
>DWEE01000376.1:0-17987 GCA_018245755.1 Parelbella macleannani | reverse complement strand
GTCGGGTACCTACTATTGAATTTTTCAATTTAGAGTTCTAGTAGTGACCCGGAGTCTGGACCTGTGCCCGGTGTATGGCAATAGGCTCACAACCTATTCCATGGGACGTAGGTACACGTAACTGGTGAAATGTGGGAGTGTATTACACTCTGCCTACCTCTTCGGGGATTATAGACGTGACGTTAAGTTTTTTTTACGTTTTCGTTATACGCACTGCAATTCGCTACCAGTGGTTCTACCGGCTACACGAGTATGTACACACATACAGCCGATGGAGCTGGAACTGAGCCGCGCCCATACGTCGCGTGTTTTGTACAAGATTTTATTGTAACCATTATTATCGTCCATACAGGCCTAAGCCTGCATAGTTTAACAACTTTATCAATCAGTTAAAAGGTCACGCCAATACCACTTTGATAAAGTAACAATTTGAAAAAAAAAATTCTATTTATATAATTAAAAACGAGAAAACGCGTAGAATAAAACGTAATCTTCTTGGTCGTTTATCTCGCTTCTAAAATTGGACAATTTAAGGGCCTTTATAGCTTTTTGATAATTTAGTAGGTAAGTACATATTTTCAAGATTTTTCGCTTCAGTTAGCGTGGTTACAGAGCGAACGGTGTAGTGTGGTCGGCATATCTCAGCTTACGTACCTAGTGATTTTAACGAGGCTGAAAAAAATGCCTCCATACCATTTATTCAAGATTTTTCTCGTAACGTATTCGCCATGTCTACTTAAAAGAATGGTTCATATTCATCCTGTCTCATGCGAGGAGCTAAACCCTGCGATCACCAACCCGCGTGATTACGAGCAACTAACCTTTATGGCTCAAACCACAGCCCCCGACGGCTCCCGGTTGCCAGTCGTCCCGCTATTCCTGGCTAAGGCGGTCGATAACGACTGGGCAGGGGGTAATAAGAATCCCCGAGTTATGGTAAGCCGCTAAAACAGACGGATTCACACAGTGCGGCACCTGCATACATCAAGCCTTAACTATTCTATTGCTGAATGTTTTTATGCTACGTTTTAACGATAGTAATTCATTTGATTTAAAAAATAGCTTTAACAAAATAAACCCAGTCGTACGAATATGTAAGGAACGGCGGGGACGCAGCGTGGGAGTGCAGCCCGCGGAGCAGCAGCGGTCGGGGCCAGCGCCGGTCCTTCATTCCTTCGCATTACTACCATTAGGCCATTACAGACTGCGGGCGCGCGCCCGACGGCCACCAATTATCCAGTTGACCGTTCGCGGCGCCCTCATTGGCGAGTGGGAACAGGAGAGCGGCTAATGTGGCCCCGAGCAGGCTCGCTCGGTATGCGTGCATAATTAGCTACACTATGCTGCATCTTATTTTATATATTGCTAGATCGCTGGGACTCTTAGATTTTACATGAAAAGAAAAACGTACACAGTAAAATTGTATCTACCTGCTTATTCAAAAAGTTTTAATCATAAAATAATGTGCAAACATTTAAAATAGTGTCGCGGCCTTTATGAACAAGTAAGTACCTGTTATGAAAAATGTTTAAATGTCCATTCCCGAAACGGTCGGCTGAGAAGTCGCCGAGCTAAGTGAATTAATTCATTGCCAATATGCCCTTGTGACACCCGAAACTGTTTATAAATACTTTCAATGTCTCACTGGACGTTAATACTTTGTTTATTCTTGATAGGCACGCGCTCTGAAAACAGAAGTTAGTTTTGATTATGATCGTCAATGCCCGCAGCCAACATGGAACTGCTCGACGTACGCATTCATTGTCAAGCCAAACATAACTCTTTCGGTTGTCCTCTATCCGTAGATGTTTCGCTCACTGTGCAAGGCCGAGGACGCGATGGGTTGCGGGCAGGGCGTCGGTCGGGGCCCGGCTTGGCCCAACCCTTAATGCGGCGCGGCCCTGGCGGGCGTTGCGTGGGCTATCTGGGTCAATTGTTGACTCGCAAGTGAATAGCAACATGAGCAACATCAGTAACACACAGTAATAAACGAGTTGGACACTCGAATGATATAATGCTTAACTTTCTGCAAGAGCTTACAATGAGCGTGGCAATGTCGAAACGTACTCCGGCTAAGCTGTGCACACGTATTCTTGTATGGAATTTAAGTGGATTTACTAAAAAAAACAGGTAGGTAGGTATATACGTACATGTGTAGATACGTATAGAAGATCCGGGGGCACAAAATCGAACATATGTATGTAATTAACTTATTATTAAGTAAGATATCATATTCGATACAAAATGTAAAGAGGCCAGTTCGAACTAATAATGTTAACGAGCATCATCAGCCATATCCTGAGTAAGAGTGACGGTGCAGTGCTTAACTAAGGCACTAGCATTCCTTTAAAAATAAGTACCGCCTCTTAGAACAGGCAAAGCAAAATAACTGAAGTTAAACAGATTGTAAGTACTGTGTAGTAGTACTAGTAGTAGTAATAATTTCTATTGTACATCAAAATATCAGTAAGAAAAATAAATACAGGAAAAAAAAACAATTCATTGAAGATTGTTCATTAGGCGGCGTTATCGTTAACTAGCGTTTTCTTCCAGGCAACCTTGTTATTGCAGGAGATAAGAACGAAACAACAAATAGTAAGAGGGTACGTTACTATGACATACTGTTATTAATACGTACATACAGACAGAATAGAGAACATCTGGAAACAACGAGAAAAGCGATAATAGCGAAATACCTACTCTTTAACTTGTTTTTTAAAAGCGTCTATATTGTCAGAGCGTCTGATAGATACAGGTACAGAATCGCAAAGATGTATGTAGAAAATGTTTTTTTGCAAAAACTAGAACAGTGAAGGGGAGTGGAAAGGAAAAGATTAGTAGGTAAGTAGGTACTAGATGGCAAAGAAAGTTATGTGTGTTACTAATAAATACAAAACGCTCTTTTTAATAGGAGGGAGTTGATGGATTAAATTATATACCGTACGAGGCAGAAAGAAAATGTGAATTCCGGCGAAGGCGGATAGGGAACCACTTGAGTTTATTGCAATATTGAGTCAGTGAAACCATTCAATCACATTCATAATATGTTAAGAAAACGCAAAATAGGCCAACAGGACATAAAAATCCACAGCGCTAAAGGCGTTATAGGAATGTTAGCACCGCAAGTTCCTATTATTTATCCATTCCCATGGCGGTGTCTTCAGTAACTTTTAGGAACGCAGTAAGTACTCCTAATATGGCCGGGACGGAAACCAGTTTGATAAGGATTTAAGAGGCTGTCGTTGAAAGGCTAGGAGTTGAATTATTGAAGGACAAGACGCTCTAAGACTTTGGATAGGAACGACAGTATGGATGTTGGACAGTATTCTTTAGAAGAGGAAGGCTTGGGATTCTTACCTGCGGATACAAGAATTAGGTACCTTTTGTACGACAACAGAGACTTACCACAGACTAAACTGTAATGCTGCTATAGTCTTGGATATTCCCTAACAGTAGCCTTCCACGCATTTAAGTCAATATTTTATCGTTTCTTCCATCGTTTCCTATGTCCTCCAGTTTTAAGGAATTTATAGTAAAATTTAAATTGTGATGAGAAATTCAAATTTAACAATTTGTAACTCGTTTAGTAACTTCATGGAATTGATTTCTTTCGTTCGAGCACTCTTGGCGTTTTGAAATATTTAAGTGAGAGGTTAAATTGTTTTTTTTTTATTTATTTAAAAATCCACACATCCACGATAATGTTTTTTAACAAGTTACGATGATAATTAACAACTGCGTTATATACTACGGCGCGTTTAACTGTCAGTTCTAGATTTGATTTTTTAAGCTTGCTAAAATCAGTAGTTACCTATGTCAAATCACAAAACTTATTGCAGATAAACAAGTTTGGTCTAGAAATTAATAGATCGCCTTCTAATCGTTATCTATCAGTGGGTATCTACCCATCTGCTCGTCGGTAAGCCAGAACATTTATAGGAGTATGTGACGACTGTACGCGCGAGCTACCGCATATAGCAGTACGAGCATAAAGCCTCGGCCGTACTCTTCACGGCTTTATGCGGCCCTTGACCTTATTACACTTTCACTCACTGTTTTTAACGGCGCTGCTTATTTTTATACACTTTGTACAATCTTAGTATATCACTTAAGGTTTTATCCTGCTTTTAATTAATTACAGTTATTTTCACCTCTTCACTTCATCTTTCTCACGAAATTATTATTAACCACCTATTATTGAAATAAGTCAAATTCAAATCTTTAAGCAGTTTCAGTCCGATAACGCGCCTTCCGTAGTTACGCGACGTGTACCTACTACTCGAAGTCTTGCCAATTAGTAATCTAAATAATTTCATAAATACTATTAATTCTGTATAGAATCATGCAAGGACCCTTGAGTCATTTTTAATTTGTCAAAATTACAAAATAAAAAAAAACCGTTTTTTCAATAGGTGCAGGTACTCAGAATGCGCATAAAAATGAAACGTGGGAGCGAAACAACCTACTCGGATCAGGCGCGGCGGCGTGCGCCGCGCCGTATTTAATTCAGACATAAGTACATATTATATTAAGTATGTATCTTCATTTTACGAAACTTTTCCAATATACTTCCTCCACGTGCTTTTACTTTATCCACGTGTACTTAAAAACTGGTTACACACTATACTGTTTTCGTAATTGAATAATCGGTCTGTTTACTTTAAAACCCCCCGTGTTTCGAATTTTATAATCCTATTCTAAAAGCATTGTAAGAATAACAAGCAGCCTCGTGCTACACCCGAAAGATACACTCGGACGTCGCAGTTCATGGATTATGCACGCCATTAATCATGGATGATGTATTCTCATCTTGAACAGCAGGAAGACACTTAGATCGCGTTCCTCACGTAAGCGCTCCTGCGCCGGCGACGATGATAAAATCAATGTCACGATTTAAAACAACTGCGTAGATTGAAGCACGTGGGGTACGAGTCCATACGCGGGCACAGTAAGACAGAGGGTACCGGCGCAGTGTGTTCTAATTACAGTGAGCCACGGGTGTCGCGGGCAGCAACGCTCAATGCGCTACAAGCTTTAACAATAACATTAACTTTGTTTAAAAGACCTAACCGAAATAAGGATCTTTGGTCGTTTCAACAGCTGGCAAGTACTGGAGTAATGTTAGCGCAATTATTGCATAACTTTATAACAATCGGAAAATTAAAGTTGTGGCCGATGGCAGGCGGACATGCGCACAAACAATTTCGTACATTACGACGTTATTTGCTATTATTTATGACTGTACCCTAATGGTACTTTGGACTTAACATATTTTTCCCACCTCTGCTTATTTCAAGTATGACAAAATTTCTCTAACCATTGATTAACATAGCTCGCTAAGTAAACTATATCGCTATCTTCGCCGATGGAATTCGTTTAACCATCCTAACACTGCAACACTATTTTCAGTAAGTTAGAATTAAAAAAATTGACCATTATTGAATCAAATCAGTGTAATCACGTCCGAAATTCGTTATCACTACACCTCAAAATTGTACACAAATGTTCTACTTTGTACGCAATAAAAATACCTAAACCTGTCTCAAAACAATATGAATAGAGATGTACCACCATTGTTTTGAAAACGGAACCAGTTACTTTATCATGGCGGAAGGCTTGCAGAAAATTGCAGGGTAAATTTGACTATAAAAGTTTTATTTCATTGAGATATATTAAAGTACCTACATCATAGGAAAACCAAAATTAATACAGGAATAATGTTCGCGAATCATTGATTAACCGCAAATGATTTATAATAATATAAACTAAGACATGTGCTCTCCGCGAGAATACGAATAGAAATCTTTATTTTACTGTCTACATACAAGTGAAACCGCAATTTAACTACGCACTAAGCCGTCGCCGCTCGGTATTGCTTGTCAACCGCGAGCCTGCCACCCGTACACACACGGGGTAATGATTTATAAGAAATGGCCGAATACCACAAACCTGCAGTAAAAATTCCTCGTGACTGCCTCGTAGGTTTAGTGGTTGCCAATGCGACTATTGATCGAATGGTCCTGGGTCCAAATCCCGGATACTATTGGTTTCCTCCGAGTTATATTTTCTAGTAGAAATCAGCGACTTGGTCTCTGAATCTGAGCGCGGTATAAGGTAATAAACTCACCAACTACCTATTCCATTGTGGCGCAAACGTAACTAATAAAACGTAAGAATGTTCTACACTCCTCTTCCTACCCCTACATTACCACCCATTACAGGCGTGGTGTTACGTTACAGAAATTATATAATAAAATGTAAACACACACGTTGGAGCGTAACGTAACCCTTCCCTCAATTACATCTTAGAACACGAGCAGTGTTGTACAAGTTTGTGAGCTTTCGCCTCTCTGTTGCATATAAATAATGTTATAATCGGCGTGAAGTTGCAACGACAAAACGTACGAGAAACCCAGGCCCCACGCAACGGACAAAACTTAAGAACTATTGGAGACTCAC
Organism: Parelbella macleannani; assembly: GCA_018245755.1. Lineage (NCBI taxonomy): Eukaryota > Metazoa > Arthropoda > Insecta > Lepidoptera > Hesperiidae > Parelbella > Parelbella macleannani. The sequence continues at coordinate 11,528 of DWEE01000376.1, read as the reverse complement.
GTCCTTTTCCCACTGCAGGTGGTAAGGTATTTCGTTGCCAAAAGGGAAGTCGAGGTGGCAGTTCATGACCGCGTACCCGCCGACGCTAGCGCGCAGACGCTCGGCCTCCAGCGGCAGCAGCGCAGCACGCGCGCCCGCCGCCAGTGCCAGCGCCGCACACGCCAGCCACACCACCCGCGCCCTCTGCCCCTCCGACGCCCGCGACTCGCGCATCGTACCGAGACCGTTCGCACCTCGCGACCTGCCGGGAGCGACGCGCGCGCCCAATTGACCGCTCCTAGGAGTCGCTCTAATAGACTTAACCTCATCGGATTACGGCGTGAGTAATGCCGCCGCGGCCACCTGCGGCCCGCGCCCCTCGCTCCGCGCCAAGCGTGAGGAGCAGGAAGCGCCGCTAATGTCAGCATTTAGTGTTCCTTTGAGCTCTTTGTTCCCGTTCTGCCCGGGCACGGGCCCGTTCCATATGTGCTCTCGTTTTACGTGACAAAAGATTTCAATGGTCATTTAAGTATGAAGAATGAATAATACCTAATACCTGACACAGATTAGGATACCATTGATTGAGCAGGTTGTATGAAGTGTATAAATTTGTTTACCTACCTATTATATGGAAGACAAGAACACAAGTGCTTGCAGGCAGCAGCACAAATGAAGATAACAGTGCTGGTCCACTTGATGCATATAAGGACCAAGAGCTGAAGTACAGTTCTTAATGACAAAATAATTCTAAATTCATTGCATTTATTGACTCATAAGTTAGCTTGACATTGCAGTACTGAGGATATATGTATATGGATGTGTGTTTGAATAAAACAGTGATGCCGCATAATACTTTATATTAAAACACACCTTTGTACAGTAGCATATCTAATATACCTTTCTATATACCTTAACAATAAAATACACTTTTGGAATATGCACTTAAAAGGAAATGGAAATTTATGAGGGAATTACAAGCTTAAATGCTTTAGGTGCAGCAGATGAGCCACAGCGGAGTATCAACCTTGCATAATGAGGTGCACAAAATTTTCATAATTTATGTTGCCCTGCGAGTCCTCCTGGCCTTGCAGCAGCTGTTCCACCTGGCACAACAAGTTTATTTCACTTTAAATAATAAGTTATAAAATAGACTTAACAAATAAGACTTTGTGCCCATTATACATTTTTAATTGGAAAATGATTGATTCAACAATTAAGCAAATTCTATAAAGGTTGTTCTTAAAATGTGGCATTGGTATGAAAAGAGCACAATGGTGTGCCTTAAGTTCAAATTAACAATATGGTGTAATAATATATACCTCATCATCACTTAGTTTCTCCCCGAGAGTGGAGAGTAGGTGCCGAAGTTCTGCTGATGATATGAACCCATTGCCATCCTTGTCAAAATGTCGTAAACCTTCAATGAAGTCATTTGCAGTGTCTCCGCTGCGAGCTTTTGATATTGCCTATGTAGAAAAATGTTGAACAATGGATTTTATTGAGTATTATGTATGCTAAATTAATGTGTTACAATTGTATTTATGTACTCAAAACCAGTTATTGATAAAGTAATGTACATAATTGCTTTCCTGTGATAACAAGCTATTGAACAGGTTTACACATCAGCTGTTTGATAACTGAACTAAATAACATCGATGTTCTCACTTGGTAAATTGGCAAGAACACCTCGAAAGATATTCTTTCGTCAGGCTTAAGATGCAGGGTGCACTTTTTCACATCTGACTCAGTAGGGTTTTGTCCAAGAGCTCGCAAAGCATCACCGATTTGCGCAACGTGAATCTTGCCATCCCCACGAGAGTCGAACAGCTGGAATGCCTCCTGAAACTCTGCAACAGAGAACAGTCTCCATTAATGTTATTTTAGCTAATTTCTGTTTCGATCTTTATCGCGCTTCGATCCCCAAAGCTGTCACAGTAATACCTTCCACGGAAGTAAGCTTCAACTTGGTAGGTGGATCGTACATGAACATGTTGCGCGACGGACGGGTGGCTACGTACTACGAGAGCGCGAGCGCGGCCGAACACCCGGTCAGATATGTTTTAAAATACAGACCATATAAGGAAACTAGGGCGTTGCAAAAGTCGACGCTTTCGGTGAGAACGTTGATTGACGTGAGTCAGAGGCCATACGCCAGCGCCGTGCGCCGGCTTTGCACTTTGGCTGCACTCCATGTCCAACTAAATTATCAGAATAATGGAACGATGCAGCTTCTTAGTTTTATCGGATCCATAACGCATTCTCCTTCAATGACTCACCTGCCAACTGATCTTCTGAATACCCAGCCTAAAACAAAGAATACTGAATTAGTTATGTTACATTTCAAATACAATTTTTTGTTTGCTTGTAAATATACCATTGTGTCTCAGTGATGAACGTTACGCTTCTAAAATTTGGTGAATGTATCTATGTACTATTTTTCGCCGTAAATTACACACCCGCTAACTGTCAATGTGTAACTAACTGACAAGTGTCAACATAGGCAACATTATGAACACAATTGACATTTGTATCTTCTAATCTGTGCCTATAGACGGCTATAAAATTTGATGACATCCCGACAAGACTGCTAACAAACTACAGCGTAATTAATACCAAAATATTATCCAAATTAATTTTAAAATAATAGATAGGGTTTGACTAGTTATTACCTATAACATGGCAACTTGAAAAATACAAAGAAAGTATTTCATTTTATCTTTACCGAAACAAGTATCATTTAGGTTACGTTATATATATGTGTGAACTCAACTCCATTAGATATTTTTTAATTTAACATTTTTATTAATTTAAATTACGAAAGACGGTAAATTGATTTTTCCGTTATAAGCACTATATTACACAGCGAGCACAATAAAGACAAATATTATTTTAGTGTCACTCTTGTACACTCTTTTTCTTTATATCAATTTTTCTTTATATGTAGCAGCCGACAAAAGCGTGATATAAATATGTTGATATAAAGTTAAATGGACAATAGATATTCTATCAGTAGACGACTATTCGTACACGGTGGAAAAAAATACATTCCTCTACCCTACGCTGCGATACCAGAGTATCGTAAGACACGACTAAACCCAGCATTAGCTGCCTGCTCAGCCTGAGCTGTGCTGCTATCTTGGTACCTTAAAATTTCCCGGACCGCCGAAGGGCACCAACGTTAGTGGTGCGATTATGGGCAAAAACCCTTATGGATCTTCCTATTTCCAACAATTGACTTACGACAACATAAATGTAAATAACGATTATGTACAAAGGTATAATTTTTATTTAGAAACATTTTTTAAATCTTGAGGCAATAGAATGAAATAAACCAAACAAGAACATATACCTAGGTCATTCGGAAGAATTAAAATATATTGGTAATTATTAACTTGAATTTGTTTTTATTCAAGTTTCATACTTTTTTTTATTACATCTTAAAGCTTAATGCATAACGATTATAGTAATTATTTATATAGAAACACTAATTTAAATTTAATAGCAACATAAAGTACATACATAATTGCAGACATGGCACAGGATTTCTTAGAAATAAAATTTTATTTTTAATATAACAATGACATCTGGTGCCTCGTAAAGGAACATAATAATTAATCTAATAATTTCTATAAAATTAATCAGATATTTACTGATATTTCATATATTTGTTTAGATTATATTTTAATTAATAATGTTAAAATTTCAAGACATAGTCATCGTTAAATCATTTTTTAAGTTATCTAGTGTTATTCGTTTTTATATTAAGTAGTATTAAATGAGTTATATCAAATTTTGACTTTTTAGAGAACAGTAAAATGCTCCTACAGGCATTTTTGAAAGAATTTTCTGTTTTCAAGAAATCTTTATTAGTTTCGGAACGTCAGCAGCCATTGATCTTTTGTACGAAAAAAAATGCCGATTGTGCTCGAAGTTGAACGGAGCGATGGCGCGGTCGGGTTGGTCAACGATTGGTGAACGAAATGTTGAAAGGAAGGGAAAATGAAAATGGCAAAATGGTGTAGAACTTAGAAAGGTTAGTGGTACTTTTAACATATTTATGTGGTTATAAACAATAAACCATCACTGGATTTTAAATTAAATGTAATTTTCGGCTTTTTCGTATAAACGATTACCGTTATCGGGTGAGGTGAGTGACGAAGGTGTTCGGTAGGGGCTTTGTTCGGCGAACTCCACGTGCCTTCCGCCATTTAGAGATATTTATTTAGTTATGAACTTGCACTATTGCATATATTTCAATAATATTGAAGAGAAAACTAAAATGGTTTACAATTGCGCTCATTTTGTATCGGAAAAGCATGCAGGGCGTGTAGTTATAATGGCGAGATAGATGGGGTGGCAGCGCGGCGGCGTGGTCATAGTCGTGATGTTGATGCTGTTATAGGCTGGAGCCATGGCCGGCGAGTTCGTGGAAGGCTGGGTCGCGGCACAGGTGCTAGGCGAGGGTGCTTACGGCGAGTAAGTACGTTTTGTAATGTATTATACGAGTAGCGCTGAAATCACTTGTTACGTCAAGTACGAGAACTAAAATTTTTGCATAGCTGTGCATTTCGAAATGTTAACGACAGATTCGATTAGGTTATGAAAAATTACCAATATGATTAATTTATATTTTCAAGGTGGCTGAATGTTTTCTTACTCGCTCATAATGTAACGTAAGTTTGTTGATATACTGTAACGTGACAATTGCAACATATGATTATAACAAACTTTTAGGCGGGCAACTGACATCTGATAGCCGCCCGGCTCGTGCTGGACCCTGCCACATCTCAATGTCGCCGCTAGTCAATTTTATCTACGATGTTTAAACAGTTTCATATTTGGGTCGAGGTAATGGCTTCTGACAGTTTGGTCTGGCCTGTGACAGTGTCCTCTATCTAAGGGTCTGTAAAAGACCTAGTGTTATTCGTCCGTATTGAACAGCAGAGAGGTTTGTATATTGGATTTGATCACTAGCAACACATTATCAACTTGCACGGAGAATTCAATTTAACAATATTTTATTTCACTCTAAAATTTAGGTTGCTTACGGTTAAATACCTTACAATTATGGTATTTAAAATATGAATGTAGTTTCCTGATATAGACAAAGTTGTTCTTTTCTATATTGGAAGTATGTACATTATGTATTATTATGTACATATTTTTACAGTTTAGAGGGTTTGTGATTCAAACCTTGTTTGTGTGACCATGAAATTTCAAAAAATACAATGTTGTACAATGTGCACTTGTGTTGAGTGTGCCCACAACTTGCATACAGTTTAAGTAGTTTCTGATAGAAACTCAAAAATACTCCTGTAGAAATGTGTTTGGATAAATGTCTATAGAAGTTTACACTCAATATATAAGGTGTAATGAATACTGTACATTGACCAGTGACATGTGGTACTGTTAATGTTCTTAGTGCTGGACACTGATACACTCGGCATGGGACCCACAGGTCAACATGGTGTACTGCAACTGGTGCTGTTGTAATCATAATGATTCAATGAAGTTTAATCACAGGCCTCTGAACATGATTAAAGAGGAAATAGTTCTAGTTGCCTATGTCTTTGCATATGTCGGTAGATGAATATGATTGTATTTTATGTGTAGCAAGGTGTGCATAAGTTTCAGGTTAAGCTTACTGATTAACAGCTTTATGAGAAAAACTGTTTTCTCTTTCACACATGATTTTTTTGTAGTGGCTGCGTTTTGAATCGATTGTTGGATATTATTGATTTGCAGTCAAATATAGCAGGATTTTTTTTTATTTCAAACTGTTGCAAATAAATCTATGGTGAAGTTAGGATTTTGGTATTCGATTTTGGAGTAGGAGCTAACCCCGCGATCATCTTAAATGTACAATATGTTCAAAACACGGGAGTAGTGATTTATTGTAGTATGAGCGTGAGGTGCAGAATGAACGCACTGGCGGCGCTCGGCGCGGCGGCAGAGAGCGCGCATCCTTGAAAGTTTATCCACCCCGCGCGGTCACTGCGCCGCCGCCTTGTTTTTCTACAGCTTTGTATTTTCGGCGTACATCTCTGCATAATAGAGCATTATAATACGAATTTGCAGTGACGCCGAACGCGACGCCCGCCGCGCGCCGCCGCAAGCCGCCGCGCGTCGGCCCGCGCCCCGCTCCGTGGGATGCGTTACGTGCACTGCGATATGATAGCGCTCGATCTCGTTCTTCGCTGATAATTAAAACGAACTCGTTTGGAACCTAAAATATTCATTAAAACAAATTGCTCCATAACCAAATTAAGATTCTTATTGCAGAAAATCTATTATTCGGTTATTTCGAAATAGTTATCTTCCATTGGGATGATCACATCATGAGTGTACAACATAGCGCTAGTCCGCCTTTAGGACCGTCAGAGCAGCACGTGCGGCGCGGGGGCGGCGTGCCCGGCACGATTGCCCACCACCTTGTTGTTTTACCAAGCCAACGATTCTTTATAAGCTCTAAGTTTTAACGTACTTGAGTGCTATTTATAGAACTTTAAAACAAAGTTTTTCGTTTATACCAATATCATTTGTTATTATATTTCACTGTTTTCTTTTACGGTCCAGACCTCGTCTTGCTTGGTGTTTACAGTTCAATAGAGGAGTTTCACCCAAAAAATTACTTTATTTCATTACACTTAATGGCGTACAAAAAGTGGAAAGAAATTTGGCTGACTCTTTGATTCAATGGTGAGCGAACCCCATTGCTACTTCAAGAGTAGTGAGTGGGTTCAGTATCTACATTGTCTATCTTGTCTAATATTCTGTTTTGCCTTTTTGTTATCAAATAGCCACGTGAGACCAACATGAAAAAGGAAAATTAATACTGAAATATTGCTTATCGGTCTTTTCGTGGAAGGGTTTGTAGGGATTCAAAAGAATCACAGAAAATATTCGGATACGAAGTAAGTGACCATTTTCTATGTTGTAAGTTCTAAATTAATAGCGCCAGAGTTACATAACATCACTCCTGCAGTTACTCTAAGAGATATGCAGAGAAGTGTAGTACCTACACCCTACCAATTCACCAATTATGTTCTACGTCCCATCATGGAATTAGGGGTGAGCCTATTATTGCCATGCACTGGGCCAGATGCAGACTACTACTGTAACTGAGAGTTTTAAGTAAAATAAACAATACTTTGCCCGACCTAGGAATTTCTTCATCATCATTCAGGCTTCCGACGAGCTCTAGCGCTGTTACCTGAAGACAAAGAGCTGACTCATAGCCCCACAGAGCACGACACCATATTTTGTCGCTGCTAGCGGTCGCAGTCGATAGTCAACCCGGCCGGCGTTATTCAATGTACAGATCGCTTATGACTTGCGGCCGGCTCCAGTCCAAGGACTCTTAAAGGCGCCTACTACCTAACAAACTAATTGGGACAATTTGTTTATACCGAATACTGTATTACATTTTAATAATTTTGTTTTTGTAAATGAGGTTACATTCATTACTCTCCTCGGTCGAATAGTTTTGTGACTAAGGGCACAGGATCCGGAGATTTAGGTGGTCTAAAACCCATCCCCACATGGCTCAGTCTCGTAAGTTTGCGAATTTGGAAATATGAAGGCAGTTCTTGAATGTCCAGGCTCCGTTAAAAACTGTAAAGAAGTGTAGAATAAACAAACCATTAGATTTAAATCATTCCAACATCTCGTATTATTAAAAGGTATCGTCGTCTGTAATGTCACTACCAACAAGAACTACAGTTCTAACTTTCTAAAATTACGCACGAATGACGGGCGGATTAGCTAGATAAAGTCAAAGAGCTAAGGTCGGCACGTGCGCAGGGTGCGTTTGCTGGTGCACGCGCGTAGCGGCGCGTGCGTGGCGCTGAAGGCGGTGCAGGCGGGAGAGGGCGAGGCCGCGGGCGGCGCGCGCGAAGCGGCGCTGCACCGCGCGCTGCGCCACCCCCACGTGCTACGCTGCTATGGCGAACGCCACCACCGCCACCTGCACTACCTGTTCCTGGAGTACGCGCAAGGCGGCGAGCTATTCGACCGGATCGGTGCGTACTGTTACACTCCACATGTCACACATTACCGAAGTACTTAATCTTGTTCGACTCTCGATGTCGAAGCTACAGGCTACAGCTTCGTAACACATATCTATTGGACAGATTGAGAATTATCGCGCTACGTACCGCCGTCGGCGTCACTCGTTAACGATCGGTGCAGAGCCGGACGTGGGCATGGGCGAGAACGAGGCGCGGCGCTACTGGCGACAGACGTTGGAGGGACTCGCGTATCTGCACGCGCGCGGCGTGGCACATCGCGACCTCAAGCCGGAGAACCTGCTGCTCGACCATCGGGACCAAATAAAAATTTCCGACTTTGGCATGGCTACGCTCTTTAGGTGAGGTACGTCAGCGGCCGGCGAGAACATATAATTGGACGTCCTCTCGAAAGACTCATTCGCTTAAGAGACGCGTTGCGGCGCAGGCACGCGGCGCGCGAGCGGCTGCTGACGCGCGTGTGCGGCACGCTGCCGTACGCGGCGCCCGAAGTGCTAGCGGCCGAGCGCGCGCCCTACCGCGCCGCGCCCGCTGACTTGTGGGCCGCCGCCGTCGTGCTGCTCGCCATGCTGGCCGGCGGTGGGTGCCCTCGTATTCCCTGTGCGATCGAACATCGGTTCGTAGCCCACTATTATGTTGAAGATGAGCTTAACAATCTTGAATCATGTGTAGAAAACAGTACATAATATAAACAGTGTGATATGTGAAGGGTGCCCGCGACGAGCTATTTGTCGATTGGTAGGTATTCGTACGCGTGTGCGCTCGGTTGTTTAGCCATATGAACAATTATGTTATTAGTTCCAAGTGGAAACTTTATCATTTCATCCTAACGACGCTAACCAATTTGAAGGAATGTCTGCGACGTGGAGTCGCAGCGAGTCACTTCAACGATCGATCAACAAACAGCGCGACTCACGCTGCGGTGCGATGATACTTGCAAACACAAAGTGCACGGGCACCCGTTCGCGGCACGAACTCAGTGTAGTGCGAGCACAGTTTTACTTTCGCATGTGAAGCCTTGGCTTGTTTTTAATTTCCTCGTGTGCGGCGCGACGGCGGCGCGGCGCGGCTCGTCTCTTTGGTATCCTAGCTGTAGGCGTGATGGCGACCCTAAAGTTACGGTACCGAAGTTACGAGTCGCGCCATTCGCTTCGAGCCACAAATATCGTTATCATCGCTCGGTAAGCTTGCTCGTTTTATTTTTTTTCGCTTTGCTTCTACACGTATTTTAATTATATGTAGCCTCTTACTAGTTTTACCCCCATTGTACGTTTGAAAGTAATTAACGGACGGCACCGACCGCGAGGGTCAATAATAGTGAATTGCCAGGTAATCGATAACAATAAGAACTCGTGCGTTTTGCAGAGTTGCCTTGGGAGCGCGCGCATGATAGCGAACCGCGATTCGTCGCGTGGAGCAGATGGGCCGCGGGCGAACAAGGCGGCACGCTGCCGGGCGGCGCGTGGCGCAAGCTGCAGGCCGGCGCGCTGGCGCTACTTCGGCGCGCGCTGCAGCCCGCGCCCGAGCGCCGGCCTGCGCTGGCGGCGCTGCTGCAGCATGGCTGGCTGCGCAAAGACGAACCCTCCGGTGAGAGTTTCTTTGAGTTTCTTTACATAGGACCGATTTCAATCCCAATCATAACGGGTAAGCCACCCGTTATTATCACTCAACTCTGTGTAGTTCTGTCGGCCAGGTTCACACGACCCCATCTATACATACGAAGAATAATAAACGCCACGTCGTGTCAGGTACTAGGTGACTCTGAGTGGATCGGATCTCAGAGCTGCCTCGTGCCTCAGCACGGCGCGCGCGGACCGGCTGCATTCCCAGCTCCGAAGGCCAGCCGAAGACTGACTCGTTGCGGCTCTTTGGCGATTTAGCTCCATGACGTGATATGAATGCTCATAAAGCTAGATTACCAAAGCACTGCATCGAGGCACGGATCTACAACAAATGCTCAAGCTCGTAACTCACCAACCGGAGACTGCCTTCGGGACCTACAACTGTTGCAAGTGTATCAATGTATTTGTTTTGTATTGAGATTTTTATATAAAACTTGTGTTATTGATATTTATGAAATTACATTTTGCTGTAATTTTCTTTCGACTGCGCTACTTAGAGTGGCAAAAATTAATACAAGAGATGTATTTGAAAATTATTGTAAGTCGATATATGTAACGAACGAATTCAACAGTGGACCAATATTATTAAACGTTTGTCGATCGCGCGATGTAGAAATCGCAGGCGGTGTGACGCGCGTGTGGAGCTCGCAACCGGCCAGCGCGGCGCCGCCGCAGCCCGACGCGGCCGACGGCGAGCTCAGCGCCGCCGCAGTGGACGCGCTGCTCAGTCACTCACAGCCCGCGCACGCCGACGACCTGCTACTGGCCTCCCCGCCGGACGCGGCCCTCTGCACGCAGCAAGTGAGTCGCCGCATACTAATACCTGGAACGTGGCGGACGTCGAAGTCGCCTATTAATTTTCCTAAATAATTTTTCGATTTAAAACTTCCATTTTCACCCGGATTGCGGACCGGCAATGGCCCTCACCTTAAAGTACATACGTTGACGTTCGCGCATCCGGTGCAGGGCGTGATGGCGCGACTCGTACGCCGCATAACGCGCGTGTGGCTGCGCTGCGACGAGGCGGCCGCGCTGGCCGCTCTGCTCGACGTGCTCCGGCGGAAGGGTTACGTATGGCGCCATCTGCAGCCCCGACTGGTGAGCGTTTGTGCGGATAAACAACACTTTAATACCGCAATGTATCGATCGATCGAACTCCTGCAATTGTGTCGTTCCTTTCAAGTTGGCGATCGAGAGCGGCTGCGGCGTGAAGATGCGCGCGTGGGTGGCAGGCGCAACGGCGGAGGCGGGCGAGCCGCGCGCGCTGCTGGAGTTCCGACGCTCGCGCGGCTGCGGGCTCGCCTTCAAGCGCCGCTACCTGGAGCTGCGTGCGGCGCTGGGCCCGCTGGCCGCGCCGCCGCCGCGCGACCACTGCCCTGACGGCCACGCGTGACGCGCAACCGGCAGGGTGCGCCCACCTATTGTGATTTGTGGGAGTTATTGTGTATATTCTAATTTGTAAACAGGGACCTACTCTAAACACTGGTATCGAGATTGTGTGTTGTCTGTTTTATTAAGATTGCAATTTTAATAAACAACAAATGTTAATTTATTATTTGCCTTCATCATTCGTTCATACGTTAATTGAAGGTGGATCCGACGGTCGATGCACGACTGTTTGGCTGTGTCAAAAAATTATTGATTAAGGTGCAGAAGAAATAAAACAAGAAATAGCTTTAATTAAATGGTACTATAATAATATGAATAATTCGTTATTTTTCACAACCTGTATTACGTTATTTTTAGGAATCGGAAAAAGAAACACTTAAAAAATAACATTTAATACTAAAGGAAATAAGTATTAAAAAAACAACACGTGACTTGACGCCTGTAATCCCCGAAGAGGTGGGCAGAGGGTTGTGGTACACTCCCACGTTTCACGCTAAAGTTCCATGGAATA
>DWEE01000375.1:0-17993 GCA_018245755.1 Parelbella macleannani | reverse complement strand
CTAAGTAAACATTGTTGTATTTATGTAAGTTTTGCAAACTTAAGGACTCTTTAAATAATATATGTAAGTATAAAAAAATGTACAGGTATTCAAGAATACAATGTTTAAAATACATTAAGAATATTAAATGTTTAAATTATCTCAAATACGTAGAATATATGAAGGATATGATATAATAGAAACTTATTATTTTTTTATTGATAACAATAGGTCAACTCTTTGGTTTGTCAATCTCCGATTATGCAGTGATATTAGTGGTTACAAATTAAAAACAACGAGAAATTGTAACTGTTAAATAAATATCAAGTTCTTTCTAACGATTGAATTCATCGAGACCTGCATGGTTTATGATGATGGTTTCAACTTGGGTATAGTAGCTAAAAACTGCTACTAGTAGCTCTACGATTGGCTTATGATATGGATTTGTGCCCGGTGTACGGCAATAGGCTCACCTAGGCCATGATTGCACATACAACATCAGTATTGAAACGTTTACTACACTTTTCTGCCTAGCTATTCGCGGGGACACAAACATGAAGTTCCATTTAGATAGCTTAATCACGACCCTACCGTACCTCTGCTCTGAAGCTCTTTAAAGATTGCAAGCTTTAAGTGTGTAATAATATAAATCTGTAGAACAAGAGATTCCGCAAATTACACCTTCCTCGCTCGACCTCAGCACGCAACCGCACATTAGTACACAAACGGTGGGGCTCTTCGCAAGAGAACCATGTTAGAATAATACGACCAATCGCTGAAGTCATTTGCATACAAATGATATGTAAGAAGCGGAGGGTAAACACACGTCGGTCGCGTTCCTGAAACAGCTCATGCACTTTCTCACGCTCGATAGGAATGCACATGCAGCCAATTTTCCAACAGAGCAGAAATAACACAAATTCAATTAGGGAAATGTGCTGTTGTTGGCGAGGATAAATTTATATGTGTAACGTAAATAGAGTTGGTGAAAAGCAATCACCAGATGGAGGGAGCCCTGAGGTGCACGTGTAAACAAAGCGTTCGGTGCAGTCGGAAGGAAAGCCGGGATTTATACCGCTCGCACTGTATTGGACGTGGTGTATCTTTGTTCTTGTATCATTCACAAACTGTTTGCACTTGTATCATGAAGTATGGGTCATTATGACCGTATTTTGTTTTTGTTTTGTAAATATCACACATTTATTCCTTATCCGTGCTATACGAAAGGATATTTTTCTAACTTCTACATTATATAATGAATATAAGCAAAAGAAAGGAAAAATGTTCCTAATCACAGACGCTGCAGCATCATTATACATGCATATTATAAAGTTTATTAATAATGCAATAAGAATATCATTTGTGGATGTTCATTTATTGGTTATAATTTATGGTTACTAATTGGACTATTTCGTAAACTATTCATTGCTATTTTACAAGATATAAGTTAATCCTAGGAGTCAGTCTGTGTGATTACACTCTGTACCAAAACACAAATCTTGTAATACTCTGTCTATTTAACATTTCGTTAGAAGCCCGAGAGATTATTAAGCAAGAAACTCAAGCTGTTACATCAAGACATTTTATTAACACTTTTATAAAACAAGACATCGCCGGTGGAAACAAAAAAGTTATAAACAGATTTACCTTATTAATTGAGGTACACCCTTTACTGCTTTCCTAATTAGTAAACACTGAGATTTTTCGTTGGAGAATTAATACAAAGCTTTCAACTATTGAACGAAGTTAATTATTTAATGAAACCTTTTTTTGCAAAAACGACGATTATTTGATCTGTAAAATAATTAGGTATAGCTTTATTCATTTATCTGCGGCTTACGACGTAAAAGAGAGGCGAAGAATTATTCTTATAAACACCATCTTCAACTTCTCCATCATAATCATCACCATTATCTTTATGATAATGCTCACCGTCACCTCCATTTCTCATATCATTCCGCTCTTGAACACATACCACCACTCGGAACGATAAAGTCAGTCTGTCTTTAAACTACTTTCATAAATATTTTCAGCCAAGAGAAGTAGTTCACGATCAGCCTGTGAACACTATTAAATACACATGGCCAGCGTGGTCAATTGACGTCTTAATCTTTCTTAAACGGAGAGAAGATAAAGAAGAAAGAAAAGAGCCAATGATGAAGATGATGTCACCAGTGTTTGTTACATTTAATCTGACAAAGAGCACAAAACACGCCTAGTTAACAGTTTAAAGTTATTGCACCTGCAAAAGCATCGAATCCTGCAGATTTATTAACTGGAGAGCAACACGAGTCCGTATTAATGGAAAGTAAAAGGATAAGTTCAACATTTATATTCTTAGTTACGGTGTTTTCTTTGGAAGTTCACTCGCAATTGGCTCGGCTAACGTTAATTGGTATTTCAAACGAGCGTAGTCGGCTTGATTTCTTTAATTGCATGCGTTTATCTTTTACGTATACATTTTACGTTCGCAGTAAATTACTCAATTAGAAAGTGTAATAAGATACGTAGAAGCGCGGCGATGTATCGTAAACAACGTGTAATGTAATCATATAATTTAAACAAAATCAAATGAGAACCTGCTTTAACCATCCTTAATGGAGTAATGTCTCTGATATTTATAAATGTGCTCATGTACAGGGCGGAGAGTAATTTTCAAATAAGTAAAGGCTTGCTCTGAATATTTCTACATGGAGAAACGACGGAGATAACGGAGCCAGAAGTCTTCTAAAAGGAGGTGTGTGTGAAGTAAATAATGAACACCGTCAGGTGTAAGACTAGAAATATTTGGCAAGCGGGTATCTCTGTTTACCCCATAAAGGATCTGGTGTCGCTACATAATAACAAAAAAGCATTTTCCATATTCTTTATATTTAAAGCAATGTATTTGAAACTGGAAATAGATATTTTAACATTTAAACAAATAGTCTATTACATGTGAACAGAAATCCCGACCATTCCGTGTCAGACAGCAGTTGGGGAGGAAATCGAAATAGCGAAGACATCTCAAAAGTTCCTAAAGAGCTTTCATCTATTTGCGTCTCTCGTCTTCAGATTCCTTTAGTTTTCTGCGATATTCTCTAACATGAACAGTACCCACAATCGAATTGTAAAATTTAACGTTGTACAATATACTTTTACTAGGTGCATTAACCACTTGCAAATAATTCTCGTATGAATAGAAGGAACATTCTTTCATCATTATTGTTATAAAACATTTTGTAAGTATATATATAAACACTGTTAAATTGAACATAACATCATGCCTTTATTTCCACAAAGGGGTAGGTGGAAGACTGTGATACTATCATACTAATTATGGTTTTCCTATTTCCCGGTATATTTTATTAGGATACACTGACTGACCGCGAAGCCCGGGGTTTAAGATTCGATTACCACACAGCATGTTATGTATGTAATTTTATTGGCTATTGATTTTCCATATTACAGGGTTTAAGTCGTAAAGTTTGATAGCTCATTACATACATTACATACTTAGTAAAAGTTGTGCCCTAAGCGGGATTCACTTTTCGAAAACCTGAAATAAAAAACCTGAACGCACGTGTAATTTCATTTCCCAGCTTGTTTTTAATGGTGTTTCCCTATGAAATTTTAAATAAAAAGCGCCTAGGAGCGCCATTAAATAATTACACGTCATTGTACCACGCTGCAGTGGGCTGGGCAACAACTTTTATAACAGACTTTGTAATGCCATATTATTTTTACAAACGCAAGAATTTCTAATTATGAAATTAAATTTTTCAACGCATTAATTACAATTAATCGCTATATGCTCGTAATACTTACAGAGACAAACACAAGAGTGTTTTGAAATTTAGTACCTAGTTTTGATGTATCAGTGTCTGAATATGGTATTATAATATTTTAGGAGTAATTTAAATGGAATCACATGTCTATAAAATGCAGCCACAACAAGATCATATCTGCCACAACCGTAAGTAAACTATACATGTATACTGCCTTGCTATATACTGTTAAATTCTTCCTTTCAATTCCTTAAAATTGTGGACTTATTTCTGATATTCAGATTATTATTATTAAACAGTCACACCAACTTTTTTATGAATTGGACAAAGAGTATTGAGTGATAAATATCTTTATACATACAATCTGACGTAGTTCGTCCACATTCATCATTTTTGCTGCCCGTAAACCCGAGACTACACTATTAACATTTAATTATATTTGTAATAAAAAAAACATACACACGTGAATTTCCCGAGGGCTAGGCAGAGGAGTGTAATGCACTTCCACGCGTCACTAGTTCAAGAAAATAAAAAGAGATTACGTAGATTTTACTCTTGACGATTATGAAAATTGTCATGTTTGTTCTATTTAACTTTTCTCTATATGTATATGTATGTTTGTTAAAAACGCCTTGTTTATTTATATAATTGTTTATGTAATCAAAAGCAAAGTGCAAGCGTGGCGGGGACCTGCTCCCGTTGCGCCATGAGTCACGCCGGCCGCGGCCGCGTGTTTTGTCTGACAGTCTGCTATCGATCCGGCGCCCTCGTTTCGAGCCTGCCGCGAGAGATGGACGAACGCTATGTATAAGCGGGTTACGAGGCCTCACTTTGCCTGTGTTCCGTCTACGGTGTTTGTAATGAAATATTCTATTGTGTTCTAATAGTAATGCTATTGGAACGTTTCGACACACGGCTATCTGAGCCTATAGTAGATTGGAGGAGAGCCTGTGTTATCGTAACTAGACAGCTGATAAACTACGTACCTACATACATAGATATATACAAAATAATACATATGTGTGTAGACATTGTTCTCTTTTACATCATAATCAGGTTTCTGTTATGACGAGAAATCGGCAGAAAAAAGATTAATTAAATAAGAAATTTTACTTATACGCTTTGGATTAACAACTTTTTAACATCATTAATTTTTAAGTAATTTAAAATTTTTATTTTATTCGATCTGATGCATCGAAATTAATTAAGATTAAATCGTTACAAAAAATCTTTTAATTTCCGAATCATTGCGTCATTGTTAATTTGTTGTTAGTCTATTGTTAATTCTTATGTCGACGACAATCATTTTTTATCGACAGTTGTTGACAGTTTTGTTTGTATGTGCGTGTACTCATATGTCTGTACTTCGCGTGACATCAAGCAGATGACACGGTTTATAAAAAAACCTTTTAATTGCCAATTGTTAAACAGAAACAATAAGAGCATTAAAATTTAATGTTTAAACGACATGTTTTTTTTACATTTCGCTTATTTATTTGCATAACGCAATTTATAAAATATTTTAAAAATTAAAAAAATATGTAGAGATATTATAGATATTTTATAGAATTGAACGGAAGCAATTGGAAAATAAAATCAGAATCGACTTGAAAGAGGTTGAAGGAAAATGGTTAAAGTTCCGCAATAGATAACAGAAGTGCCATAAATGAATCGGCAACATCGATATCATTGTTTTACGGCTTACTTATTTGTTCCAATCGTCGATAAATATTTGCACAAGTACCGGTTTCTTCCGCTGCGGTGACATTAAAGATTTCCGTTTTTCCCGACAATTTTACAACCGCGATTGCTGCCACGGGACTTGATGGGAATGGGTTTGAGTAGCAAAACTTTAGGGTTCATAAAATATCACTTTATTGGCTACGAACAGTGTTGGCGAGGATCGCTTCTTTTCAATCGGTGATGAACAAATTTCATGGTTTTTACTTGCCTTTTACTTTACAATCTTGCATCTTTGATAATATTTTTTCCTTGTCACTTTGTGTGCTTTTCTTCCATTCTTAAATAACTTGTATTGTGTAATCAAATGTAATTTATACAGTACATACTGATTGATATCTCATTTTAGGAATATGATCTTATATAAAGAACGTAACTGGTACTCATGATCTACGTTCCACTGAATCACTATAAGTGCTAACACTCGCATATTTTTATGCAAAATATTCCATTCAATATAAAATGAGATAAGGTTATTCGTAAAACTTAAAAATCGGTCGTTCGACTGAAGTATTCAAGTCAGAATTCAATTTTATTGTCGATTCGGAAAATTCTACATTTTTCTGTATTCAAACGACCTTCATTTAGATAAAGAATACACTAACTTAGTGCGGGGTGTCGGTAAATACACATTTGGATGCAATGGCGTGGCGTCCTGGCGCCATGTCTACCTCGTCCGACAGCGAATCTATAACATTGAGAATTAGGAACGTATAGAAGCGGCTTCCTTTGTTATTTTTGGTACTGGTATGATTATTGTACTATTCTTTATCATAATTTCTAAAATAATATACTATTCAGTATTTTTAATATGTTTGAGCGTCAATTCATCATCAGACAATATACAAGTGGGCCTCCTCTGAGAGCTTTTTATCATAATCCCTAAGCTAGATTTGTTTGTTGGGAATTGCAGAGCACTGCTCCTATGCCGCTGCACGTAGAAGACATGCACCCTTGTGCCTTGTGGCAGTGCCTAGCCAGACCAGGCCATACCGCGGTCTGCCGGCGCCCGATTTAGTCTTCTCTTACGACACCCTGTTATCTTGACATGGGGTCGGACGTAGTATTCTTTCTTCGCCTCAACACGGACAGAGACACTTAAAAGGACTAATAAACATTTTCTTAATGTAATTCAAAACACCATACCTAACAAAATAAGCAACATTAGGTATTCTTGATATATTAAGTATAAAAATTAGTAATATTATCACTAGAAAAAAATCTCTAAATAATATATTTCTAAAACTCATAATAATAAATCTAAGCGTTGAAGAAAACATCCGGACAGAAGCAATTTAAATATTGTAGCTTATTTTAATATCTTAAATTTCCTACACCAATTAGATATTAGTTTCGAATATAGTAACCGTCTATTACGTTTGCTTGCCGTCTGGGACTCGGAGTTTGATTAAAGGCTATTCGAGTGAGTTGTAATAACTCCCACCTGGCCGCTCCTGGTCACGTTGGGGCGTGAATTTTGTTTATATACATATTATATAAATACAGATATATATGTATTACTGTGACCTCCGATACAGGTATGTCTAGTGTGGGGACCACGATTAATATATTACCAAAGACATTAATGTATAATGCAATAATTATAACGTAATCATTTAAACACAACACAGTCGATTCTTGGTTCGACTACGGATTTCACCGTTTCCGATTCTGCCGCGTATAGAAATACCGAGCATAGATCTCTTAATAAAATTCATGAATTCACAAAGAAATATTTATTTAAGTGCGACGTTTCCTAATAAAACTCATTAAAAATTAAATATTTCTCTTATATAACAAAAAGCCAAAATTAATGAATGAGTTCTTAATCTAAAACAAAACTATATTTGTTTTAGATTAAGGACTACTAAATGTAATTTAATATTAATAAATAGCGATATACACAAATTAACAGCGCCTTTTACGGCGATTCATATTTATAAATTAATTAAAATCGAATAGACACCATAACATTTTTTACAACCGCAATAGACGGCCGTGGGCGATTATTGTTTATGGCTACTGGATAGAGAGAGATGCACAGTGACGAGATGAGTTACATGAGCAAGGTTACTGTAATATTAAACGAATTATAGCCTCGTTGGTCCAGTGGTTGCAAATGCGAATGCTAATCGAGAGGTCCCGGGTTTAATCCCCAGATCGGATTTCTATAAGAGAGTTCTGGCAGTGACATCGGCGTGACGGTCAGCGTTTTTTATCTGTCAGGCGTATGGCAGTAGTCTCAACTCTCACCACCTATGGTGTTAGTGGGACGTAAACGTAACTAGTCAAACTTGCCAGTGTTCAGCTCTCCCTTGCCTACCTTTTCGGCGATTATAGGCGTAACGTTACATTTCGTTGTTACGTATAGAAATGGATGTGATACGTTTATTTGGTAATCAAAAGTTTATAAAGGCACGTAGCAGTTCGACTACTCCTGTACTTGTACGTCAATTCACAGAAGCATTTAGATTCGAACTGAATGGGTAGAACAGTTTCATTGAACACTAACAATGTTCGACATTACCATAGACAAGTGCATGCGAGTTTTATGAATAAAAGAATATTTAAACTGTTATGCAAAATAGTTGAACTTGTTCTTGTTACAATGGCAACGCTATTTTGTAATAAAAGTTTCGAATGTAATGTTATATTATCATATTTGTGAAATTGTTTTTAGTTCAGTATTATGGCGAATTATTATAATAGATATTAATTTCTTAAGTGTCATTATGAACCATGATGAATGAAGTCTCCTGACTTATAAAAATAAATAACTGTACCACAACGCCTGTATTTCCCGAAAGGTTTGGCAGCAGAGTGTAGTACACGTCCACGTTTCACCAGTTCCGTCATGCGTCCCACCATGGAATAGAGCCATACATGCCATATACCGGGCACAAATCCAGACTTCGAGCCACTACTGCGAATTTTATGTTTGAAAAATCCAATAATAATTTAGCCGGCCCGGATATTGAACCCTGGATATTATATTGACCAGTTGTCCCGCTTGCAACTTCCAACAATCAACATTCCGAAACAAAAAAAATCATCGAAGTATGTAATAATGTTGGCACCACTGATATTGAATTTGCCATTTAATTTCGTCGACTTCCATTATTATTTTCCTGTTGTCGTGGGAACTGGGCAACTTATTAACATATTTGTACTCGAGAATTATACGAAATATATAAGAATATTTTTAAAATACAAGGACGTGCTGAAACAAATGTAGACACTTAACAGCTCTGCATCCGGGTTAGGTTCATGAGAAATTAATTCCAAATATCACTCTATGTATGTATATTCCGACTGGCCTGTTTGTTTAGTGGTTAGTAACTCTCATTAACGATGTAAGGTCGATCGTATTTTATAAAATTAATAATTTTAGATTTTATTAAATACATTGGACATTTTTATCTACAATAAAAAAGCCTATTTGAAATTTGTGAAAATTACACTTCATAACTCAATAGGTACCAAAAACATTGGTATCGTTTTGTAATAAGCTATAGAAACATCGATTCACATAACTACTGGTAAAATATAGTTTAGTGTTTATTGCAACAGACGTGGCTTACACGAGAAGATTAATGCAATCATGATTGACAGCTGATACGAAACCATAAGTACTGCATTGGTACTGGTGCTATTGGTACAATTCATTTTACAATGGTCGATTTTGTTGTACCACACACGACAAAACATAAAATATTATTTACGGTTGCCTTAAAGGTTTCTATCGTTATTATTGTTATACCACCACGTTCAATTTGGGCTAGACTGACAACACCGACTCGAATACTTCTATCCTTAAAGACCTGCTTCTACTTTCATCGACATTTATCACCCCCTTCATACTTATTGTTCATTTTCTAGTTTCTATAGAAAATTTCGCGAATTACTTCAATCATGACAAATGTTATATTACTAAAATATTGCATGCTTTTAAGTACTTCCCAAAATAATATCTATTAGGTATAGAATGAACTTTAATATCGATGTAGAAACTTTTGTTGCCAGCTGTACACTTTCGTAATGCGACGTACTTGTGTCAAACGTGATCAAACTGGAACTGGCCATATGACAAGTGGTGTCCATATTAGTTAAAGAGTTCTCCGACTCTACTACGAGGACTGTGTAAGAGCAATTGTATGATGACGTAAGAATACAAGCTGTCCATTTGATGCCCTGTTGTCGCTATGGACATCAAATGATAAAATTTTCTGATGATGAGAAAATGTACTTATATAAGACACATGTTCAACATTGGAACCGTTAAAGAACTAATGATAATGGTGAGATACACTAAGCTTTACAAGTTCCGAAATGAAAATTGATGTTTTAAAACACTTTTCAAGTTTTTCAAAATTCTAATTCATTTTGAACTAATTAAAAAAAGTAAACAAATCACCATTCCATATTGATTAATGTTTAAATATATTTTTATTAACAGCCATTAAGTTTGACAATGTTAAAAAAATAATAACTTTAATAACAAAACTGACAGTAGAATTCCTATTACCGCCGGTCTTATCTATCTTCACATTTACAAAAAGGACGTAATTTTTAAGTTCACTCTTTATTGGTACATATCTACGTCAGTTTAGTCCAAACGATTTCGACAGCCTTAGCATATAGACCAATTAAATGTGTTTCATTGAATAACAACCGTTGCATTGCCGTGATTGTTGGCGATTCGTTAGAAATTCAACGGTTTAATTAAGTAGATGGGTGTTTAAGTGTTTGAGAGCGCTATGTGGAAACATAAATCATTTTGCTTACATTCACTCTGAAATCGTAAAAATAAAGTTTCTTTTAAACATTCCATCTAACGTTCATTAAATTACTCATAAAATCCTTGTTGTTTTATTTAATTATCAGATTTTATTTAATAATCAGATAAGAATGGACGGTTAAAAAAATTGTTTTAAAGGATCGTTAAAAATTAACCGTAAACGAAACGTAATATTTTGAAACGTTCCATCGTATTCCGATTTTAAAATATAAACGAATGCCAACTTAAACACAATATAACGTAATTCTTTCGAAATTACAAATTTTAAAATCCCAGATCTATATAAACGACACACATGTATACCGCGTGTGTCAGTATATGTATTGTGTCTGCGTCTAGTAAACACAAACATGTACAGAACCCATTGACGGGTTCCAAGGGGATTTCAGACTGAAAACGAATGCAACGATAAAGTAGCGACGTGATTCGCCTCAACACATTCTTTCAATCTTTTCATCTCACAACGCAGCAAATATATCGCCATCTGGGGGGAATATCCGAGGATTTTACGTTTGGAGCGACACGAAGAATTCGTATTGGCTGATATCAGGGTCTCGCAAGAATATTTCAGTAATTCTTTTGTCGAAATTTTCACTACACGTAGCACGTGATGAGGTGAGGACGCCCTTTTTAGGTATATTTATACTTGGATTGTAAATGTATTGTCATTTTAAATGCGTAGTGTTCTCGCAGCTGTGTTATGTTATAAGTATAAAACAATTGGGGCCCACTTGAATAACTATTCTGTTATAATTGTATTGAAAATTATTTGAGTATTAAGTAAACTGGTATCGCAGTCGATAGTGTATATTAAAATTTATTTTACTTTTTCTCACTGGCCCGTTGGTCTGGTGACTAATGAATAGCGGCTAATGGCTAATGCTTTTTGATACAGGGGTTCGTAGGTTCGATTCCCACTCAGGATATATATTTGTGTGATAAACACTTAAATTGTGGCAAAAAGCTCTGTTCAGGATACAAATATGGTTTGTTCCGCCGTTGCATCTATTACTGTAATTCAACAGCAGTACTTAAAAGATGTGGTATGCAGACATAGAAGGACAAAGCAATTCGGTCAAATCCTATTTGTCTAGTCCAATTAGTCAAGTAATTAATCAAGTTTAGAATATTTACTTTTATACATAATGTAAATTACACATAATATGTATATTAGTAAAATAGAAACAACTAATAATATATTCATAGAAATAACGCCTTGCAAAATTTCATCCCGGCTAAACCTTAGATCCAATCCTCTGAAATCTCTGAATAATTTCGTTGAAGAAATCATCGTGCAGCTTCTTCAAGATTAAGAATTCAGTTAGGAGGAGCTGTCTCTACAATAAAAAGAAAATGTCATCTAGACGAAAGACATCCCACAGTCCTTGGATTATATAGCGTTGCATACGTAATACAGGGACGGCAAGGGAGATATCATTTAACTTTTTAATTTATATAATGAAACTTGTTTACGGGATTAATGTTAATACATCTATTAGTTTCTGCGGAACAAAGGAATAGTTCCTTTGTTCCTATTGGAAAATCAGTCGTCTTTTATCACATATAGATTTTTGAACAAATAAATGTTATCTGTATTTATAAACACGTCCTTGCTCTTGATTTAAATACTCTTTATGTGCATTTGAAAACATTAGACGCATAAATATAGGGAATTTTGTGACTATCCCGATAAAGGAAGAACTTCAATAATCCTTTACACTAAAACTCCCGATTCTACCGACGATGTTATTATCCGGAATAGCCGTGTAACGAATACATTTCATCTATGTCAAGTGGAAACACCTCAAGTGTTATTAACTAAAATAGCCAGCGAGGCGCTAGACGTAAGTCCCGTGGGAACGATAACAATTCGCCTGCAATCGCCAGAGGCCAGTTGCTGCTTTGAACTCAATAATGCATGAAGCGCACACACGCGTCCGCCCGACTCTCTAATTACGGCATCACAGACTACCTATTCCCACCTCGAGCCACGGTGGTCGAACCCCACTCGAAGAAAATCTATACAAATGACAAAAATATAACATCACGCCGGTAATCCCCGAATAGGTGAACAGAGGAGTGTAGTACACACCCACGTTTAACCGGGTACCCAGTTAAAAAAAATGTATATCCCTACGCGAATATGTGTTACAGAGTAACATTATAATTTGACAACTTTTTAATTGACTATCACTTGACAAATTTACCATAGCATGTTCACCCGTAATTGCATGAACACGAATACTGCATTGTACTGGAAATCTACAAAGAAATTACTGCGTATTCTGTATAGGTGTATCTTAAACAAATAAACAAGGTCGTTGCTAAGTGTCTACTTGGCTTTTCTAATGTGACCGCCTCTTTGGTTGAAAGGTTGTAAGCGCGACTGCTGCTCAAGAGGTCCCGATTTCAATCCCCGCGCCTGGCAAAGTATGACTGGGCTTTTCTAACTTGAAATTTGCAACAGTTGCTCGGAGTCTGGATTTGTGCCTGGTGTATATCGATAGGCTTACCTTTGTTACATTGGAAGCGTAACATAAAAGATGAAAAGCAAGAGTACCTACTACGCTCTTTTTGTGCTATACAGGCGTGATGTTATGTTGACAAGGCCGTTGGTAGAGCATGCTCACCTAATATATTACTATTCGCAAACACCATTACTGCGTCATCGACCTTTTCCAATGTCGCCACAGTCAATATCAAGCTTACCAGTTGAATTACACGATCTTCCCAGTCGTTACGACTCTACATGGCGCCCTAGACAGCACTACATCAGTGTCACGGGAACGACGCTGCATGAATTCCAGAATATTCCAAGCGCATTCGCGATCTCATTCTTTACGAATAACATGCTTTATGCGATCTGAGAATGTAACACTGGACTCCATAACCCATACTTGCTATTGTCGGGAACTATGAAGCCATAACACATATAATTTACATAAATATTAATAGCATTTGAAATAAAAGCAGAACAAAGTGATATGACCGCATTTTTGTGTTCCCGTTTTTCAAAAGAATATCTCGGGAATTTTCACAGATGGCAGTCTTATCTCAAATCGTGATCATAACACAAATGTTTGTCCCGAGTGGGACTTGAACCCATGACCATTAGCTCAGCAGTCAGGTTTACTAACTGCTAGACGAACAGAACAGTCAATTGTTACGGCCGTGTGTTATTATAAAGTTATTATAATGAATCATAAAAAAATATTGTAGCTCATAAAGGCATCCTTCATCTGGTCTCGCGAGGTGGGATCAAGCGAGAGCATCCGTTAACGGCTTGCAACGCCATAACAAATGCATATGCCGTATGTTAAATCGATTTTGTGGTTAACCTTACTCTAGTGGGCTTTAGACGAGCGAAAGGGGAAGAAATGTATCATCAATGGCATTCAAAACAAATATATTAATACTTTAAACCTGACTACGGCATTGCCCCTATCATTTGAACAAAGAAAGGTTCGTGAGAAGTAAGAAGTCAAGTTAAATAAAACGAAATACGCTATCAACAAATATTTCATTCTAATAAAATAACGAATTAATGAGTGTAGAAGAAATCTAAGAAAATTTTGTGGACTACAATCGATAAGAATAATATAATTCTTAGTGTCTACCTAGCCTAATGGGAAACACGTGTAACAACGTAATATGCGTAACGACATGTGGGTATATAGCTTATACGGCAATATAAACGAAGATAACAAATATATATACATACATGAATATACCAAATGTGTTAGATATAGTTAATTTTTTCAAAAACATCGTTTCGCTCTTTACCGAATATGTTGCAAAACAATATTTACGTAAACCGCTTTCAAAAGTAACTGACGAACAATGGTGTCATTCGTAAAACTACATAGTTAAAGACGAGCACAGCTCATGGTTGTAAAAGTGGTCAAGTATGTATATTATTGCATTATTACATAACATCACGGCTGTAATCCCCGAAGGGGTAGGCACAGGAGTGTAGTACACTCCCGCTTTTCACCAGTTACATTGAAATCCCATGGAATAGATGGTGAGCCTATTGACATATACCGGACACAATTCCAGACTCCGAGTCACTGCTAGAAATTCTAAATTCGAAAAATCCAATAGCCTCCGACCCAGGATTTGAACCCAGGACCTCCCGATCGGCAATCGCGCTTCTAACTGCTCGACCAACGAAGCAGGCTAATTATTGCATTGCATTATTGTTATAAACGTACATAAGTATAATATATATTATTTTGGAATTATTTATGAATATAATATGTATATTTGAGTAACTAGTGTGCCCGTAAAAATTAGTATTTTCTTAGTTACACTTAGGCCTTAACCCTCTCAATATGAGAGGAGACCCATATTCAAACAGTGGAATGACAAATGGGTCGATTATTATTAGTTACACTTTAAACATGTTGTTTTTAATTTATGAGCCTGCGTCTAAAAATAAATAGATCTTTGAGAAAAAGCTCAGAAAATTGAAAATTTAAATAAAGAAACACATCCAGAACTCTAAGAATGGACAAAATTAACATAGAATGATAAAATGTAACTCTTATAGAGGACGAAGGCTCATACTGGTGTAGATTCGTTTTAACCAGAAGCGGTGATTAAAGCTTGAATCGTGTACGCCCAGATCGTTTTATTCATTATGACTAGACGCGGTTTTTAAACCTTGTCGCGTAGGGCCAGGTCGGGTTATTCGCTTTGACCAGAAGCGTTTTTCAAAGCTTGTCGCGTACAGCCAGATAGTGTTATTCGCTTTGACGAGAAGCGGTTTTTAAAGCTCGTATCGCGTACGGCCAGATCGAGTTATTCGCATTGAACAGAAGCGGATCTTAAAGCTTGTCGCGTACGGCCAGGTCGGGTCGTCGCTGACGTGTGAGAAGCGGCGGAGAAAGCTCGACATTGGCGCGACGCCGGAGTGGGCTGGTGCAGCGCGCGCGCAACTAGGTGAGCGTGTCGAGGCCGTGACGTCACCGCTTTCTCTGCGTTGTGCAACGCCGCGCGGGAACTGCACGGTGCACTATGCCCCGGCTTTTGTTCATACCCAATTGTTTATAGCTTATACCATTAATTGTAGTCTTGTATTGTGGGTATTTGCTAAGGAGTTGTTTGAGTGACACTGTCCGGGTCATAAATGCAAAAATATTTCTGTTTGTATGGCGCGTTTTCGTATTTAAATAATTAAGTTGGTTTGAAATCGGTGTGGAAAAAGAGTCAATTTAAACATTTTTTTTAACTCAACATATAACTGAATAGTAAAAATAGTCTGTAACAGGTAATACTGAAATATTTTAAGGTTTGATACATCGATGGAATGGCTGTCGTCGTTGGCTTCACAATCAATCAAAATAAATAATAATAAATTTTATAAGTTTACTCAGATAAGGTTCATAAATAGCTGGACGTATAAATGCCGTCTTGTAGCACAAAAGAAAAGTTTATCATCTTCGATACTGATCTTATATAACTTAATATTCAAATCGGCAATAAATTCTAATTTCCAATACAGCCATCTATCGTTCTAACAACAAAGTCGCCTTGCCATATTTATATTTTATGTTTGGTCGTAAAATGTTTGAAGTAAGAAAGTTTATCGTATAAACCATAAAATGGTAAGACAACAAGTGTAAACAAAATAGAAATTATTTCTAGTGTGTATTTCATGCATATTTTTATTTAAAAAAAATACATGATATTGTCATACAATTTTGTATGTTACAATAGTATTTTTCTAGAAAATTAAATATTTTATTTCATTTGTCAAATTTTATTCACGAACAGTATCTCTTGAGATTTCACTCTGCTGTATTTAAAATTTATGTTGCGAATTACACAAATGTTCGTAATGGAAATGAGGTTGTTATTTTGAAATACATAATTCTCTTCCTATAAAATTTTTTCTCATTTAATAATACTCTTGAATACCAATTTACATGTATTCTGATTATTTTAATCCATCGCCATGTTATTAAAAAGTTTGTTAATTAATAATTAATTACCATCTTATGTAGGTACATAACTGGTGTTTCTATTGAATAGATTCTTTTAACCAAACGAATGTTAGTGAAGGGCCCATCAAACATTACAAGGAAAACAGCCACATTAAACAGATGAAAGTGTCAGCGATAATGTGTTAAGATGTTGGAGTAAGCAGTCGTGAGTTTAACTGCCTCATTACAGTATCGAGCTCGGTTCCCACGGTCACAGTGACCGATACTTGACCGCAGATTTGATTGGCTTGAATTACAATTGGACAGTTTTCGCAATATATCAATTCCTTCAAACTTCATCAATACATCATCGGCGTTTCTCAGACCACAGACGGACATATGTAGGTACATAGGCCTCTCCTATTTTAATTTTTTGGCACCATAAATAACCAATTCTTAGTAAAAATATTTCGTCAACATCGCCCAAAACATTGTTATCATATTAGGGTTAAGGCCATAGGCCGCCTTTTAAAACATTTCAACGTTGCTGTTCAGTGACGATACTTTTAATGAACACTTATCACAAATACATTTATGTTTCAGGTATAAATAACTATGGTTTCTAAACTAGAAAAATTCAATATGCCGCTAGGGATTAATCCACGTTTCTACGAATTAACACAGAGAAAGTACGACGAAATGCTTTATATATTTATAGGCAGTTGGTTTACAATAGGTTGCAATCAAGCTTCAGAGAAAGTCACTGATTTTCTTTCTACCAATTTTTCAATTGGATCCTTATTTTGAACTCTGAATAAGCGTAATTTGTGAAATGAAATAAATAAAATATTTAAAACCTATCCAAAGAATCCATCATTAAGATTCGACTATACACAAAAATTATATAAAAATCGGCAAAAACAAATTTAAAAATCGAATGTTTCATTTTCAAAATTTAAACGAATAAAAGCATAAAAAACCATAAAATCTCGTTCGAAACAGCTAGAAAATGCTCAGTGCTGCGATGGAAAAGTCACTTTGTTACTATTATTTATGTTTCGGCAATAAAACGAACAGGTCCGAGATATATTTCAAAATGCACACACGACAATACAAACAGTCTGCAGCAAATATATGTACACAGTTTATATCTACACACAATGAAATAAAATGCAAGTTAAATTCGTTGAATGTTGTAACAACCTCGTTCTTTATTGTAGCGACTTAAGATCTGATTTCTCCGCGATACGACTCTGTACAACCATAAGTACTTCAACCTTCGGTGCAAGGACTATTTTATTTAACCTTACTGTGAAATAACTCTTTATCAAATATCTTAAGAAGCATAAAATTGTTGAAAATTGTACATGTAAAGTTATAGTAAAGTACTCGTACATATTATGCCGCTGTTAATATTTACATTTTATAATGCAGCGTAGAATCTTTTATGTATCCGTAGAAAGTATAATCGTAAATTTATCATTCGTTACATTATCCGATATATGCGATAAGGTATAAATTCGGTTTATGATTTTACATAATAATTCATAAACATTGGATTTTACGCATTCATAACATCCATGTAATTATTGATATATGTAATTTATATTTAGTAATACTTATAATATTTTTTTTATAAGTAAATAATATTACGTGCTTTCAGCCTACCCCGTAAGGGATCAGGCTTGATCACATAATAATAATAATAAGCATGTTTACAAGTTGGGCTATTAGCTATTTGAAATATAGATTTATATTGCAAAGGATTTATCCAACTGCATT
>DWEE01000374.1:0-18015 GCA_018245755.1 Parelbella macleannani | reverse complement strand
TATAAATCCGATTGGATTATTGACATATCTAATGGTATACATGGATGCATTCGAGTTGAAAGTTAGGAAAACTTACGATATGTACTGAATATTAGATACATCAGTAATATATTTTAATAATATTCAATAACTGTTCTAGCTGAAATGTTTTAATGGTAATAAAATAATCGAACTACGCGCCCACAGCTGGGCAGCGCGGTGGGGCCACGCCGCATTCGAAGCCACGACCATATATACAAACAAACGCTCACCTCGCACGTGTGCGGTACACCGCCTGCTCGACTGCCTCGCTCCCGAGACTTCTTCGCGGGTACCTTTATAATGTGATTTATCTAACAAGTTGTTCGTTTACAGCTTAGAACAAAGTCGATTTACGAAACGAGCTCTTAATATTTTTAAATTTTGTAACCGAGTAATAAATTGTTTCAGTAACAACTCAGTTAGCAGGTTTACACGAGCCACGAGCAGACCCGCGGCGGAGGGTGCTGCGCGGCGGTGCGGCCGCGCGCGACTGGCGGCGCGCGGCCGCGGCCGGGGACACACCGGCGCCGCGCCCGCTCGCACTACGACCTCTGTAATACGTAGCGATCAGAGACAGATTTGAGCAGCTTCACTAAACTGTAGCTGCTCCCAATATTCAGCAGTTTTAATTAATGGCTGAACGATTCGTTACGAAGGGACTTCAATTTAATATCAGATTTCGTTTATACAGAGCAAACTCATGCACGATGGACGGTTAGAGTACCTAATACTATAATGAATTGATATGTAATAGTGAAGTTATTTTTATATTTTTTGGAACATTCTATTATTTTACAAACGTTTTAATATTCGTTGACTGCCTCGTTGATCGAGTGGACGCAAGCGCGACTGCCGATCGGGAGGTCTTGGGTTCATATCCCGGGACGGGTGCTAATATTAGATTTTACTAATTTAGAATTTCTAGTAGTGACTCGGAGTCTGGATCTGTTCCCAGTATATGGCAATAGGCTCACCACCTATTCCATAGGACTTAAACATAACTGATGAAACATGGGAATGTACTACACTCCTCTGCCTCTCTGCCTACCCCTTCGGGGATTACGGGCGTGATGTTACATTACGTTACGTTTTAATTTTCGTAGGCATTAGCAAAGGCGATAGGCATTGGACAGAGGCGGTCAAATCCGGGCATTCATTTTGTGGTTTTTTATTTGTTTATTATATTTTTTTAGGATATTTAAACAGAAAAATAAGTAACCTGTTATATAGGAAATAACATGGAAATGAGTAGTACTCGCGTAGAGAATAATCACAAGAGTCCACGTCTAGCCGTAGACATCGACAGCCGCTGTCGAATAGGGTTGTGGGAATGGGATGTCAATGTCACTTAGTTGGGCTAGCACCTACATACCAGTGTATCCCAGCAGGTATCCGAACTCTACGGAACGCGTCCATAGATGGCGCATACCGAAACACCCTAATAGTAATATGTGGCTTAGGATAAAAGTGAAATTAAATATACTCTGAGAACCATAGAATCAAACAAGGAAACTTCGTATTAAGGTCTTACGTCGGGCTATTCGATTTATTCGAAAGCAAAGTTGGGGTAGTCCTGTGTGCTTTAGGCCGGTGCATATGGAAGGGACGATGGCGGACGATTCCCTCTATGATCAACCACGCCACTCTGATGTGGGAACCGTTAAAAAGACCCAAATCCAAGCCGAAATGTACATCATACAGATGGATGCGTGGCAAAGAGAAACTAAGTTGCTAAGGGATTGTCTACAATACCAGGCAACATCAGAACGACTCTTATGCGAACGCAGAGGGAACAGCTTAACACTTAGCTATGGAAAATACTCGAAAGTAAGGATAAAGAGGCGAGAGTCACTATCACTATTGAATAAGACGACCATCCTACTCCGCCCTTGTAATACGTAGGGTTTTTGCAATCAAATTGATACCAGGCCTAGAGTCCGTATTAGTGTTAATAGAAAGTTCAGAATTGTGCACTGATGACCAGGTGGCACTCTTTGTTGGATTTTTAGTGCGTTAGATATTTAGTACATTGTAATCTGTTCGGCATACGTGCCCAGTGAGAACCAAGCCCTTGGGTGTGTAATTTTGAGTGGTGTAGCATTTTCGAAGGCATGGCAGTGAAGAGTTCGTCGGGGCTGATGCAATTGTTCATCATAGCACTTTAGGGCAAAAGTATCAAAAATAGAAGTTAGTCAATGCAACATTTCATTTGAAAATACTGTCTGTATATACGGGTAATGCCCAGGAAACTGAAAGCTCTAAGAAAAATACTTTAAATATTAAATTAGGAACTAAGGAAGGCCAAACGAGCATCATGTCATTGTCTTATCATGAAAATGAGTACTATGCCGCATGAAGCACAAGCTATCCGCGCTCTCAGCTGAATCTCAGTATAGATAATTGGGACTCTTAGAGAAATCGAACGGACATAGATTTCTGATAGTCTATAATACCTGAACATAACTTAAAGCAATCGTGAGTTGTAACATATCATCAGTCTCTGTATACCTAGCATTAAGAAATTTTTATATTTACAGGTTGTTTTATACTGGTGTATACATAAAGAGTATAAATAAATAAATCACTTTGTCTCAGTCCACTACTGGTTGTAGGCCTTCTCAAATGGGATTATCTTCGTCAACCACGGCATGCGGGTTGGGAATCGTTATCGGAAATCGTGACCCTGAGCTGCATGTATAAGATAAAAGCAGCAGTATAGAGATAAGTATCCAGTGTTCTCCCGGTGTGTCTCAGGAGCGACAGGCGCCGGAGTGGCGCGCTCGCATCGATCCCGTCTCGGCCCAGCAGCCGGCGCCGGCCCGTAGCCGCGCATTAGGGGCAAGTACATGGATCTCATTGTAGACAATCAGCGTAGAGACGAATGTATGTGTAAATGTGTACAAAATATTGACATATACTGGGCATAGATCCAGACTCCAAGTAACTACTACAAAGTCTGAATTAGAAAAATCTATATGGTATATGACCCGGGATTTGAACCCAAGACCTCCCGATTAACAGTTGCGCTCGCAACCATTCGACCAAACAGGCAGTGTGATATGGTCCTGATATGGTTCGCAACAATGAAAAGGCTGATTTCTGATGAAAAACAATTCTTTATTTGTAGCAACGTTTATTTTCTAAGATGTAGCGGACAATTATTAAAATGGAGTATTATTGAAAATATACGTAAAGTGCACAATTTTTGAGTTTGTTTTCTTCAAAGTGGGTAGCAATAGCAAGGTAATGTATTTACATCCACTATCTGTTTCCCGACCTTATTCCTGTAGGATTTATCTGTTACCGTGAGCGCAATTATAAGATGGTTGATTACCGTTCGTTACAATTGATACATAAACGTGTAAATTGCGTATCGGCTGTCATCACTTCCTCGATCACGGGGCTGCTCGTACTGCTTGCCTGCCTGCTTGCTGCCGCCGAGATATCTGAACTTGCTGGCTCATGCGCGTCTACGTATTATATAAACGACAAGTCACCACAGTCGCTTTGCTGTTTAGTTTGAATTTATAAAGATCTATTGTCATAAGGGTGGGTGTAGAAAGTAGAAGATGTGTCCTGTTCCCCGGAGTGGTGTCGCGGCTACTCGCATCTATGGCGAGTGTAATTGTTCTTAAAAAAATTGTGTTTTGATCTGTAGGGAGTGGCGTGTGAATATATCGTATAATGTTAGGTCCTTACATATGAAACGTAGTGTAGGACGCCCTCGGACCAGGTGGGATGACGATCTACAAAAGGCTGCAGACAGACAAGCCGAGGCTCATTGGGGAAGGCCTGTCCAGCAGTGGACTGAGATAGGTTGATGATGATGATAATGATGATGGTGATGATGATGATGATATGAAATTAGCGTTTTTATGAACTGACCACTTTCATCACAAATATTTAGGGTTTGCTTGGTGGGTTGTTTGATTGGAATTCCAAATTCAAATAAATTTCAAATTAAGGCTCCTGTATTTCTGTTTCGAATTTCGTACTTCATTGGTTTTTCCACCATTTAATTTTTCTTTCACTTCGTTCTGTTCACAGGATGGAAAACTTGTAATATCGCGTTAATTACGAATATGAGTTCAAACGCGACACCAATATTTCAGGAACAGCTCGAAGGATTAATGATATATATGGAGAAGCTACTGTAAAAGAAAGCACGGTACGCTCTTGGTTCCAACGTTCCCTTTCTGGAAATGTTAACCTTCAGAAACAATCCCGTGGCCGGCCAGAGACCCTTTTTGACAATGAAGAGTTAAAGGTGATCGTGAAAGCGGATCCATCTTAAAACACTTCAAAGCTAGCGGCAGGCTTCGATGTCAGTGACAAAGCAATTTTAATTCACATCACACATCACATCATCAGCCTATCTCAGTCCACTGCTGGACATAGGCTTCCCTCAATGAGCTCCATCGCGCCCTGTCTTCGGCTTGTCGCATCCAACGTCTACCTGACGCCTTTCGCAGATCGTCATCCCACCGGGCCGGAGGGCGTCCTATACTACGTTTGCCGAGCCGCGGTCTCCACTACACAACTCGCCTACAATAAACATGCGTTGAATGCTGCGTCACATTGCTCAATCGCCACAATACCGAGGGAATTTTGAATCGTGTCGTTACTTAAAAAGTGGATCCTGTACGACAATCGGAAACGCTCATCACAATGGTTGAACCCAGGTGTATCGGCCTAATCCTGTCCCAGGCGAACGTTGACTCAGATAAAGGTACTGGTGAGCGTTCGGTGGTCTAGTGCTGGTCTCCTACACTACAGCTGCGGCTGCGCCGAAACTCGAGTATTCGTGAATTATCATGCGTCGTTCAACCAACCATTGTTCATGACATAAAAAAATTAAAATACATATTATATTCGCTACGTACTTTAATAATTGTCTTTTTTTTTTATTTAATTTATGTACACACAGAAAAAAAACCAAGGGAAGGACACAAAGGAACACAAAAACAGTTGTACAAGGGCATTACTTATTCCACGTTGAAATACCTTCCAGTAGGCCCCCTGGTGGGCCGCTGGTGGTTTTATTTCAATCAATTCTATTAAACTATCAGTATAAATAGAATATGCAAATAAATGTGTAAAAATTTTTCGTGATCGTAAATTACACTCTATGC
Source organism: Parelbella macleannani (assembly GCA_018245755.1). NCBI lineage: Eukaryota > Metazoa > Arthropoda > Insecta > Lepidoptera > Hesperiidae > Parelbella > Parelbella macleannani. The sequence goes on along the minus strand of DWEE01000374.1, from coordinate 12,862 downwards.
TTCGCATTATGAGTCGTTCAAAACTTAAAATACAGTAGATTCCAGTACGCAATAGAAATTTTAAATATGTTTATGTAAGTTTCGGTTTCGATTTCGGCCGAAACTGAGAGCGAGGCCGACAGTTCCGTTTCGGTTTCGGTTTGGGCTGAAAAACCTGTTTCGGTCCGACACTAATTTTAACGCATACAAAAGGCGGTATGTATAAAATAAAATAATAAAATAAAATAAAATAAAATAAAATAAAATAAAATAAATAAATAATAAAATACGTATAAAATAACTTATGTTTTCAGCATAATTAATTAATGTTAATTTGGAAAATTGCTGACATGGTAGTTAAAAATATCATAAGGGTGTCAATTTTGGAAGGATTTCAATTTTTTTAGTTACTAGATACTATAGAAATTGAGATAATTACTCTTTTTTTTCTCGAGTTGTCATGGGCAGATCTACCTTCTGATGCCCGCTCATCGTTCTACTTTGGGACAGGTTGTATATAAATAGATTAATTACGTAATGAAATAAGGGGACATGTAGTGAAGTGATAATAATAATACACCTAATTCATAATCAAAATTTGTTATACCTACGAATTATAAAAGTCGGTGGCCAGAGCTCTCGTTTAAGCGGGCAGACTGCAGTTTAGTGTTAGAGGACTCCGCGCTTACAAATGTACTTTTATACAAATTTAAGTAATTTTTATTACAATTTATTAAATATTAAATTAACAATTAAATCATAAAAACATTTCTATTAACACGAATATTTTAATAAAAACATATCTATAACGGTATTGTTGTAATATTTAACATAAAGAATAAGTAGTCAATATTGTAGACCGAGATATATTATTGCTTCTCTACGCAAAGTTTCATGTTTTATGAGATCGGGGAAGTAGGTATGAAACTACATAAAGAGATCTGTATGAGAACCGTAACTGCTTATAATTCAGCTGCTCAATAAATATGACAACAGTACATTGAATTAATTTCATCGAGAATATTTCCTCTTCTCCTTTTTCTTTACGTTGACAGGTGACCTCGGGGCCGGGTCTTAAAAGGTAATAAATTTTAGGAACCTGTCAATGAATTTAGAATAAAACCATTTTTTTAACAGTACCAATGATTTTAAACAAATTGGCAAGGCTGCAAACGGGCACACGGTCCAGTGTTTCCAAGCAGCAGCCCTGCGTTTGCACCCCAATTAGGGTCAACGTCTATATTTAGCGCTAGGTATCCGATATCCAGGCTGGCTCCCGAGCACCGCGCATGCGCCCCGACTCCGTTCAGACCGGGCTGCATCCCCGACGACACGTCGCTCCGTCTTCTAAATTGAAATAAAATCCTTCGAACCCAAATTTCTCGTGGGAAACCTCCGGAGGGCTGTCTCACACCCCTGGCATGCGGGCAGGGCTGCTCGTCGTGCTCTAAGAGAAGGGTTTATAGTGGTAAAGCGCACTTCGCTCCCGGCCGACCGCTCTGGTGAGTATTGATTTTTACTTACATCTCATTTTTCAATTGAAATCTGTTATGTTTCAACGAATTAGGTCATTTAGATGTTAATAGCAAAGTGTAAACGGTCTCAGTGAACATTTGGGTTCGCTTGCCTCGTGTGTGAAGTGGGCGAGTGCAGTGCAGTGCAAGGCTGTAGGTACACACGCAGCTCTGGGGCTGGCTCGGCGTGCCCGGATTTATTGATTGGCACCCGAACCGCTGCTACTCGACAAGCGCCCGGACACTCGGTATGTTACATCTTTCCGAGGTAGAACGGTACTTTGAAAAAGCTTACAAACGCTTCCCTGTTGTGCCGATGTAACAGGTTGTCGCGCCTCGCCATAAATATTCACCGTAGCGTCGACACTTTATTGACTTTGGCCTTCGAGGTGGGCGGCCATTTTATGAGGTGCGTATGTACGTGTTCCGGTAAATCCAGCTATGATACCTAGATTTAAGTGATTTCTGTCAAGTCTAAAACCAGGGCTGAAGCGAAATATTAACGTTTAAATTACGTTGCTTAGCTTTCTGTCCATTAACAAAAAAGTTAATTTTAAAAACGAATACCAATTATGGACCTACACTTATCAATACAAATTTAGTTCAATACAACAATAAAAATTTGTTCAGACACTTCGGACGACATTTTCAGCAGTATCCTGTTGTCATCTTTAGTAGGTTCGGTCTACAATTTTATCTGCCAGCTAGCAGACTCCGTCCCAGCCCCGACAAGCGACTGGCTCTAAGCGGGGTGTGGTGTGGTGTTACGTACATTATGAACGTTAGATTCAGAAGCCCCATTGTTAATTATTAAATGTTCGTTCACAAAGCAATGAACAAAATAATATTAGCAAAATGAAATGAACAAAAATTATTCGATTACCGTCTACTTCAACAAATAGCAGCGAGCCTCCTGTAAACTAAACTAAAGAGCGGCAGTAAGTGCATTAATCCTGTTTTCATTATTAATTGAAAGAATCCACTTAAGACAATACAGCATTAGCATGCAAGTGTATTCATCAATCATGAGACAAAAGGCAACAAGAGAAAAACAAATACACCACACACAACAAGGGCAACTGTTTTAAAAGAACTCGAATGTAACTGCTTCCAAATGGAAGATATTTACTCTATAGATATCTGCACTTTTGGGATACTGGCGAAAACCAGCGCTCAATTTTGATTTCTTTGCTGCAATAAAAAGATTTTGTTGTCAAATATTAACCGGAGTACTTGGTGTATTACAGGAGTATGCAGGTGACGTCGAAGCCCTCTTTTGAACCAGAAAAGCGCAAGGCCTATCTGAGGAGCGAGATGATGCAGAAGATGGCTGAGTCTGCGCGCTACGACTGGCCCGGACTCGCCAGCGCCGATGTAGTGGTCTTCAAGCAGGCCCAACGCGCCAGGTTAGCAGTCCCAGTAAAAACTAAGTATTTAGGCCCTACTAAAAGTTAAAGTTGAGAAAATTCTCCACTTATAGATCAGTACCGCCACCGGCGACCGAAGCCACTCGAGGAGCGCTCGAGAAAGAAAAAAATATTTCATTAAGCTAATTCAATTATTGATTATAATAATTATTAATTCGATTATTATGGATGACTGCCTCGTTGGTCGAGTGGTTGTAAGCGCGACTGTTGATCGGGAAGTCCTGTTTTAAAAATCCCACGGCGGGTCCTATTGATTTTGTAACTTACATATTCTAGTAGAAATATCTAGTAGTGGCTCGGAGTTTAGATTTATGCCCGGTAGGTACATACATATAAGGTAATAGGCTCCACACCAATTCCGTAGAGGAAGGTGAATGTAACTAGTGAAACGTGGGAGTATACTTCACTGCTCTGGCTACCCCTTCGGGGATTACCGGATTGATTTTACGTATTATGGATGGTTAGCATGCTAATTATTAATATTTTGCCATTATTTTGAATAAGTTATACGAACGATCTCAATGCAGATGGCGTATCGTATTAATATAAAATATATGCTACGCATGGTATTCGGTAGCGGGAACGTACTCTGACAGAAGCAAATTTGTTGGTACAGAGCCGGGGACTCGCCGCAGCCCGTGCCGACTATCTTTGTGGCTCCTACCCGCAGCGCGGCCTGGACTTTCAGCGGTCTCGCAGAAAACGGCTTAGCGGTAAAGAAATTTAACTATTTGGCCGCTTCCAATACTACCAATACTGATATCGTTCCCTCTTCCCAACACATTCACGAACACCACCATTACGCCCAGGGAGATCCTTTTCATACCAGTGTCCCGATTGCGAAGTCGGCCATGAAGCAGGACGCAGTAGGCATCGTCACAGTCGAGGACCTTATACCTGTCCAGCCGATCCACATCGCTACACACGAGCACGGTGCTACATTTCGACCCCATAACAACCAACGTTCCGTTGAAAACCAACCCGCCTTGTATCCTCAGTACAGGCCTCATTTCAACTGTCCCTATTTTAGGGAATACGCAAATGCTGGTTACCCTCATCACCAAATGGTACCCTATGCCGAGATTCCAACCGTTGATCAACATTACCACTTCCATCAGCACTACTATCACTCTCACATGCAATTCCGGCAAGCCATGAAATATCAGACGCCGCAGTTGCCTCAGCACCCTCATCAGCCGCGGTTCTTTGCGCATCCGCAGCCGCGCTTCCACGCCCACCACCCATTCCAGTACCAAAACGCTCGTCCCTACTTCGCCCCTAACGAGGGATTGGCTTGGTATAATCAACACGCGATCCTCCGGCCCACGTACGTGCCCAACGAGTACGACATGTCAGCGCTGAAGGACCTTCTCAACGGCCTGTAAGCCGAGCCGTCGCACGTCTATCGCACCGTCTCCTGCCACCTCATATATCATCCTCGCCGACTTCGCTCGATGTATTCGTCATCAATAATCGGAATAATCACAAAAATGTTGTATTAGTACCTACATATATATCTGAACAAGTATTCCCAAGCGTTTATCGTTCTATTTAATCAACTGTAGCATAATGTGTCAAATTATATAGGATATTAGAATTATGGTAACACTTATCGACCGTGCTCTCTCACGCATCTCTCCTCGCATCTTCAGAATTCAGATCACTACGGCTGTAGTATGTTAAAAACCCATTTTTTTTTGTAAAATTAACCACCAAAATTCGATAAAAAAAGGACAATGGCAATCATTGGTCAGTAATCGATTGGACGACTTGTTGTCGTAGATTTTCTTGTGCCGCCTCTTCAGCATGCGAGACAATTTACGAAGCGGTGGTAATATATGAAATGTTGTAATATTTTGCATTTAAATTAGGATTTCATTTTGTTGAAAATTTAGATAAACTTTTAAAAAGCTAATCTATAACCTGGAATTTCAGTAACTTTAACGTACGATCCACGTGGTGTCTAACATGTGGCTTTGTCTAACTTACGAATTACTCCCGTGGACCTTGACTTAGTAAATTAGCACTGTAAGTGATATGCAAAGGGAGTTATGAAGAGAAACGGATAACATCCTAATTAGAAGCTAAAAGCTGGCAATGGACTACTTAAAGCTGAATAAATACTGCGTGGGCAACGGGGGCTGCCACGATGTGCGCGCTAGGTGTCGCTACTGTCTCACCAGTTATTACATTTTTAAAACATACTGAACCTGTTCTTAAAGATTTTCGACTGCCAACGTTGTAAAGAAAATCTAAACGTTTTATATCGATTTCCTCTCTTTTTACAATTTTATGAATCTTTGTTACTCTATTTTATTATATTATATTGAATAAAACTGTAGTAACAGCAATAAATCGAAGTTGTCTCTAGATATTAAATATCGCTATTAAAAACGGTAGCCCTCGAGAGTAATTCTTTGTAAATGTATTTAAATGTATTTTGAATGTAAATTAGGGTAAATGTTGATGAATAACGCGGCTTCTCTTAGCCGCTGCAATGTATCTTGTCGAGTCAGGTGGCGCGGGCGCACGCCTCGTCATCCGGGCTAATAATATATCATTTATTCACTAAAACGTCTTTTATTCTTGAACATTTTTGTTCATTCCTTTCTACATCATATTCAGCTTATCTTAGAGTTAAATGACACATTGAAAACGTACCATCACGGTACGTGCAAAATGAAATATTACGACCACGGAGCCCGGACGGTATCAGCTCCGAAGAAATTACAGTACCCAACAATGATTCTAAGGTTTCAGGAAAACTAGGATACCTTTAGGCTTAACGGACCTGGTTTACTCATGAAGCTTATTTTACTATGACATCATTTCTAAAGAGTTCTTACAGTCTAAATTAATAAAGCAATACTTACTTACTTAGTCAATCAAATAACTGAACACTAATCTTTTCTATTTCTGTTTTATCCATTTTGTCGAACTTTTGTCTGATAAATATTATTGTATTGTCTGAAAAGGATGACTATTGGTTTATTACCTTTTGTTTTAACACCCATGAAGGACAAGTAGGAGAAATCTAACCCTGGAATTTGATACCACTTGTATTTACGGTTAGCCGTAGACATTACCCACAACTGCGTCCTGCATTGCACTGGAACCTTGCAGACACAATGTAGTGGAAGTGTCAGTCGAGGACTCCATTATACTCTCATCTACAGGCTGTATAGTTTCAGAACACTGGACTTCCAAGACTGAATTCCTGCACAATATCACACGATCACACCTGTTAAAATGTGAATGCGTAAATGTAGGCCAAGTTGTTAATTATTGGCGGAGTCTAGAATGTAACCGCAAGACAATAAAGAACCATCATAGATGATTTTGCGATCCAATCCAATGGCTTCATACATACTTGCGGATATGGGGATGACTAAGATTAAGTTTTTTAAGATACATGTGTACGGCCAAGGCATGGCGCTGGGCAGGATTGTAACGCTGGTAGAGCGCAATGCCGTCGCGCGGGAGTCGAGAAGACGTTCTGTACAGTATGAATGAAGCCATTGGACAACGAGTACTGTGTGATCTGTTACCGGGCGGAGTGAGAGCGAGCGGGTGTCTGTGCAGCCGGGCCGCATATTCACGTGGCCGGCACTGGAGTGGCGCGGGCTCAAGCAGACGGTGAGCTGCGCCGGCCTCATCGTGCTCATGCTGCTGCTGCTGCGCGCCATCGAGCACTACAAGCCCTTCTTGCGAAGTACGTTTACATATTGTTTGGTGAGCCACAGAACACCGGAGACCGACCTGTCACTAAAATATGCCATCATGTGTCGAAAGCACACCAGTATCTTCTGGTGGTGTAGATAAGTACGCTTCGACCAGGATCTGTTTTGAATTCAATAAAACCCGCCCCTTAAATCTTGAAGATCATGGAGTAGTTCGTGAACTCCTGGGCAGCATTAATTCTAGTAAGTTAAAGCATGAGAACGGCTAACATTCCTGACCTATGGAATGGTACTACAAAAAATAAAAAATAAAATTTTTGACAGGCAGCATTTTCTTCATCCCTTCTTCTTGCTAATTCCAAGTGATTACGGTGGCTTCAAAATCATCTTAAGTCATCACTTGGGTATTTTCAATATTACAATTATATTTTTGTAGGTTTCTTTCAATTCTGAATTTATGTGTAAGTTAAAATTTTGTCTGCAACTTTTGTACTAAAACAGACGGTCCGATATTTTCTATTTTATTTATATTTACGATACTAAGAAGTGAATACCAGAAGTGGTAAACCGTACGCCTGATAATAAACGGCACGACAGGCAACTGATGTACGGAGTGTAATAATACGACTTATGCTCGACGCGACCAGCCGCGAGACTACGTAAATTAAGTTTGAAATACTGATATGCGCTTAAATGTTCCAGTCCGCACCAGGCGAGCGCGCGCGCACGCGCGGCTTCTGGTGGCTTGCCGTGAGTACCGAGCGCACACACGCACACACACACCCACACCCCCCACAAACACACATACACACACGCACACACACTAGCACACCGCTCTGCAGCTTGTGGCATACATGGAAAACGATACGAGGCGTGCAAATGATTTTTCAAAAGGGATAGTCCTTGGTCAATTTTACTGTCTAATAGTATTTATTAGACCGGAGAATCGGATGTACCAATCATACTTACCTTTACTTGTTGGCATATCATCCGTACACAAATGGATAGTCACAAATGTTAATTGAATATAAAGCTTACTTTTGAGTGACTGTCGCACAGTCCACCGTAAACATCTGCACTCAGCTCGACTACAAAACTAAAAGACGGTATTCGCACTAGCGAAGTTCATACGAAGAAACTACTATAGTTGAGCCGCTTCGTCTTGCAGACTTGCAGCGTCCCGGGCAGGAGAAGAAGGGGTTCTGGGCGGACTCGGCGGCCAAGACGGGCGATCTCGGGGGCTGCGACCTGCCGCCTACCTACTTCGAGTTTGCTGAGGGCGGCGAGAAGGGAGCCCCGCGCGGCGAGGGCGACAGCGCGCCGCCCCGCTCCACCCTGTTCGAAAATCTGCACACGTTCCAGCAGAAGGCGCCGGACGGCGAGGCGGAGCGCGGCCCACGCGCCTCCACCGTGTACATCGATATGCCGTACCCCGGCGCAGGCGGACCGCCGCGCGCCACGCCCGCGCCCGACGACAGCGGCCGCGCTGCCAACGTCGTCATCGCCATCAACACGCTCTCCTCCGTGCGCCCTTGCATCATTGACTTCAACGTCAAGCTCAACAAGACCAGCGGCAAGCTGGAGGTGACCAAGAACGCGACCACACCCGTCGACATCCAGGTGGATCAACTCGGCAAGGCGCCCGACGCGCCGCAGCGCGCCGACGACGAGCCCGATGAGTAAACGGCAGCGACCGACTGGACCGGACCCTACAATCCTAACAGACTCCTCGACAGATCTCTCCCAAATATCGGAATCGTGAAATCCCTTTGTTGGCCCCATCGGCCCAGTTGTAACAGATGTGTACGCGCTCTTCGTGTCAATCGGTGTTAGTTGTCTCGTGCCGGTCGGCGGCGCGCTGCCCTCGACCGCACCTTACTCTTTTAGCTCAATTCGTCTTTTTCGAATAATGTTTAATGGATCGTAGTGAATTTTATGGTAGTCATATTGATGTATCTCAGTGGATGTACCCTCTGCTGTCTTCGACTACCTAGATTAGCTCGATGTCGTCAAATCAGTGTCTGTACCAATATCTCAATTACAATATTGTTAATGATAATCGTCTAATTCTCGAATAACATTTCAACGTGAGTTTCAACACAACCAAAAAAAATTTACCTTAGGATGAAGAATGATATTGTAACTAAAAATATTCGAAATAAAGGACTTCAACTTTTGAAACGCTCGTTTTATTGTGTAGTGCTTTATTAATATCCCGCTGCGTCGCCGTCACGTCGTCGGAAAATTATTTAATACAATGTAAATGCATTTTAAGTCTATCGTTAACAAATTCGTTGCCCCACTTCTAGCGTTGGCCGGAACCTTGTTCGGAGTGAATTTGTCCAATATATCTATTTCTAGCAGAGATCACACCACCGTCCCGTCCAGTACAACACAAGAAATATTATTTATTTAATCACTTATAAAATATTTCTCGATTCCTTTCACGGATTCAATAGATATACATCGTCACTTTCCTTATCGTTAAATCTAAATAAACTAAGATTAAATACTTGTAGAATACTCTCGTAAATACAGTCTCAGAGTCGTGAGTCTAGCACCAATGTTAGCTAACTACCTCCCACAAAGATGAACGCTTCCTACTTTTATACATATTTTCATACTGTTACATTAAAATTAATTCAAAGTAATCGCGTATTAATCATTAAAGGTCCAGCTACATTACAAGCGGGTTATATTTACAAGTAACCAAATGTTTAAACAAACGACACCTCGGCACCATCGGTCGCGCCTCCTCCTTCACAGAGATTGCCTTCACATCACCAAGAGTACGGGCGGTGGCTGGCGGCGGATCACAGGTCCTGCCGGCGGCGCACGTAGCGCGCGAAGTAGTCCGGGCGCCAGCATTTGCAGGAGCCAGGCACCAGGAACCAATCATAGTACAGGCGCACCTGGAAGCAGCCCAGCTCGTCGTGCCCGTCGCACGCGCGCTCACCCGCCTCCGCCTGCAACACGCGGCGCTTAGCACGAGTAGATGGAAAGATAAATTGGAATTACTGTGGTAAAAGTGTAGGAAGCGGCGAGGCACCTGCTGTGCGGCGGGCGGCGTGGCGGGAGCGGGCGGGTAGTGCAGCTCGGCCACCAGCAGCGACACCCAGCGCGGCGAGCTCAAGCAGCCGCCCTCCAGGTAGTGGCAACGCGACTGCATGCACCTACAAACCACACCCAGTACCCCCCTCACGCCTTTTAATAACTTATACGAGGTTAACACAATCATTAATGTAACTAACTAAAACTCGGTTTAAGTACTTAGGTCACTAAGTACAATTGGGCAAGAGTATTTAAGTACCTTGTACTTATACATTTGTATTGCTATCGAATAAAATAACCGGTACCGATTATGAAGATTGAAATTATTGCTTACTAGACATATCGATGAAAATAAAGGAGGTTGGAATAAATAATCATAAAGTAGCGAGTGCGGTACCTGGTGACTTCGACGGTTTGCGTGAAGTAGCCTTCGTAGGGGATTTGCACCACGTAGCGCCACACGCCCTGGTAGTTGCGCGCGAACACCGGTGTGGCGTACTCCACGCGCGCCGGGCACGGCGTGGGCGGGCCCTCGTAGCGGTGCGGCGCGCCCGGCGGCGGCGCCGCGTGCGGCCCGGGGTCCTCGCGCCGTTCGGGCCCGGCGCTGTCGCCGTTGATGGCGCGGTACAGCATGCAGAATCTATACGGAACGTCTACTTCAAAACTACCTGTACCAGAATGTTATCCCTCGCCGTTGACAAACAAAACAGGTATTTAACAGCTGTGATATTGCAGAAGCGCAAAGTCGAAATATGATTTTTCAAATGATGATCGACCCCGACACTTATTATAGGCAACTAACTATATATAAACCTGTCATCGCAAGTAAAATGAAGACGAACGGGCTCAACTTTAGTATTTAAAACTGTGTGAATAGTGACAATGCCTCAGTTTGAAAGTTAATGTGGTTTGAATTATTAAGGAATTTTGCCTCGTATGCTACCTGGTGTACGACTTAGTGTTATACCTATTCATTTGCTTAATGCAAAATATACGTTATAGAAGGTACGGGAAAGAAAATTACAACAGGATACAAGCTGTACTAAAGTATTCTCCAATTGACATAATATGTTGTCTATTTTGTTATAATGGAAAAGAAAAATTATTTATTAATTTATTGTATAAGTTTATTCTACATATATGGAGTTGCAATTAAGAACTAGTTCATTACTACAAAATGATGCAATTGTTTGTAATGATTTATAAATAAAATTACTGTGTAACTACTTGAAACAGCAATAGCAATAACGAATCGTACAATTGTATACAACTTTGACATTGACAGCTGACGAATCTAAAAATCATGGTGAGTTGCTACGCGTACATTAACTGTTTTAGGTTAGAATTCTAGTGGAAATCGCAATAAATGTTTCAATTAGTAGGGTTAAATTAAAATGTCTTCTGCGCTGCTGAGACAGGCGCTTGCACTCGTCGATCCAGAAGGTAATTTTTTTTTGTCGAGTTCGTGTGTATATTTGCGCCGTATAACGAAGTTGTGTTTTGTTTCAGAAAACATAAAGAAGAAGCGCAAAGTAAGTCGGGGGGCGCGCCGAGTTACAACGCGGGGTCAAGGTTTGTCCTCTCCATAGTTTTGTTATAAATTGCGTCATCAAAACGCTTATTGAATCAGTTCATTGCTACGCTTCAGTAGGCAAGTGCTTGATAACTCATTTGCCTCTAAATTTTGGTTACGTATACTATGTACATTTTTACAAATAGCAGTACCTAATTATTTAAGTGAATAACACTTTGCTTATAAGTGTAATTATATGAATCCCGGTAAAAGTAAAAGATTTGTTAAGTTTTATAATTTGTGGGTTTATTTTATCTACTTTACTGTAAATAATAATTGCTGCCTTCATATACTGCTTCTCATAAAACAATAATGTTATAAAGAAAACTATTTGAATTTACAGTGCTCTTCAGTAGTTAGGTCACAGCATATTTAATATATTTCAAAATTATTAATTGCCGCATCTGAATGGGAATGCTGAAAAACAGTGATAGCATAGTGGTTAAGAATCCAGCCTCACATTCCTGGGGGGTGCAGGGTTTAATATGAGAGGAGACCCATATTCCAATAGTGGAATGACAAATGGGTCGATTATTATTATTTTAATGGGAATACCTGATCTGTTTGCACAGACACTGCAATCTTGCAGTATGTAGACATATACTTTGTCATTACAAATAAATAACCAGTCTTATAACTGGCAAAAGGTTACATTTCTGTTTATTAAATTAGTGTTTGTATCTTCTGTTCAAGATTATTTTGAAGGAGTAGATATTTTTAATGTGAAATGCATATTAATGATGTATAATTTTAACATTTAAGGCTTGTTAAGTAATAAGAGTAAAATCAAAAAACCAATCAAAGAGGTGAGCAAATCCCAAGACGAAATTGCTGAAGAAAATATTAAGAAACTGTTGGCTTTATCACAAGCAACAGCTGATTCAGCTGTTGCGAAAAAGGTAACAGTTTAATGCATTTTTATGACAGTCTAATGACATCTAGATTTTTTGAGTTATAGGTTCTGAGACCTCACAAGTAGAACTTGTAAATTTAATTTGTAAATCATTTTATAATATGTACTGCTCCTTGTAGATCACTGCGAGAGCCATTAAAGGCAAGCCTTTAGCAGACAAGATAGAAATCAAGGCAGAAGAGGAAAAGTCTATTTTATTCCCAGAAGAAGAGACCTTCAAACAGTTTGAAAAGGAACACTTTTGCAATTGATTTTGATCACAAATTGAATAGTGATTGAAACTGATGTTTGTAACTGGTTTGTTAAGGAATGGACATACATGGACATAGCTGATGCGGTACTGGGGAAACTGACACTGGTGTGTACGGTGACACTGTTTATTGTTCTTGTCGTTTGGATCAACTCTTACCCATTCATTGACAAAGGTAATTATTGCCTTTTGCTAATACATCCTACTGTATACCTAAATGCATTGATTTAATATTTCAATAAGAAACATATTTACATGCATCATATAATAAGTTTTTTTACTATGATTAGGCACGCAGGGTAGGGAGAGGGGTGTAGTACACCTCCATGTTTCATCAGTTACATTTCAAGTTCCATGGAATAGGTGGTGAGTCTATTACCATTCACCGGGCTCAATTCCAGGCTTTGAGTCGCTACTAGAAATTCTAAATTAGAAAATTCACATAGTAACCGACCCGGGATATAAACCCAGGAGC
>DWEE01000373.1:0-18016 GCA_018245755.1 Parelbella macleannani | reverse complement strand
CTCACGATGTTTTCCTTCGCCGTTAGCTAGTGATATTTAAACTTAAAACGCACTTTTATAAAGAGGTGCGCGCCATGGATTCGAACCCAGGACTCCCGGAGTGAGAGGCTGAATTCTTAACCACTAGGCTATCACTGCTTTTTACCTTTCTACCTTTACGGCATGCCAATTAAAATCTGTAAAATTAAAATTTATTATAATAACGAGAATAATTCCCAATGCAACAAAAGTTTGACATATTCGGTCGGTAATAATAATACAATTATTTAATATTCATATAATCCTTAACATCGTAAATAGTTACACATGTTTTGCAACCAGTTTATCAATTTGAATTTAATATGTCAATAATTAAATAATTCATCGGGTAATTTATTAAAAGTTCATCGTGAAAAGTTCTCGAATGGGAAAGGTCTAGCAATCTCTACCTGATCCAAACCTTCCGTCAAAAGACCAATAAGCATGTGTAATAATAACACCGCTTATCGTTTTATTCTTTGTCGATCATCAATAATATAATATATTGGGCAAATGGTGATCTGAGGCAAAAACATTCGTTTTTATTATATATTATGTAACCGACAAAGACAGTATTGAAATAACTATTGATACAAATACCTGCTTTGCTACCTAACAGATTTCAATACCCAGAAAAATCTTGACTAAATGCTAAAATTGACATCAATCTACTTTAAAAAATTTTGGAGTTACACAGCCTTCTAGTTGCTTTTGTAATAATTATAATTATATTTTCACATTAAACAAAACTTCACGCTATTCTAAATGGCGGAACGTGGAAGTAGAGCACTCCGCTGCCTACCTTTCGGCGATTACAGGCGTGATGTTGCCCCAGAATCTGAACCTAAACCTACCTTGCTTAAATGAGAAAGAGCCAGTTAGAGAGTTACAACACACACTAAAACATACGTTTCAAAAACAACATTCACAATGCCTTTTATATGCAAAAGTCTATCTATCTGCCACATTGACCGATAGCCACCAACTTCCCAGAATTTAGAAAAAAAAACCCAAACATTCCAATAAATCTTTGAAATCTTTGCGGTGCATACAGAACCATTGTAAACAACACAATAAAACCTACACAAAGCTTAACCAATATGGTTACATGGATGAATCTACTGCAGTATGTTCCATTCTCAACCTTATGTCCTGACCCGTAAGTGTCAGCATACGTGCGCGAACAATTCCGACCAATTTGAAGTAATGGGTTTCGACAAACTTTGACGATGTTCCGATTGAAACCAATATGGACCTTAAGAATAACGGAATAAAGTTGCCCGTGGACGCAGTGGTAGAAATGTGCCAATTTGGACAAATGGCGGACACGTCAGTCAGTTTTCGGTAGAATGGCAAATCCGAATAATGTTTGCATTGAAAGCGAGATGCAGTGGGCTGAGCTAACAAAAGAGCATTTTTGGCACACCGATGTCCGTGCAGGGCGACTGGTCTTTTGGGTTCCGGGGCAGAATGAAAAAGAAATTTATGATACATGAAGCTTAGAAAATACCTTCACACTGACTGAAGAAATGTTACACTGTTCGATGGATAAGGCACAGATAGATTTAATTGACATAAAAATATATGGATTTGTAGGTACCACTAAGCACTGAGTAAGTACTAATCAGGTTAGTACAAGAAGGCATATAACCAAATATACTTATAATATAATATACTGGTTATTGTCGATATAAATGACATTCAAATTATAAGATTTGTATTAAAAGAGGAAATTAATTAAAATTCTATCAAAACGTAAATGAATGTTTTTAAGGCACAAAGAAGGAGTCGATTGTGGCCAAGTCCTTTCAGGGGATAACGCCTACATCCAGCAATAGACATAAATAGGCTGATGATAATAATGAATAGCTAAAGCTTAAACGCTTAAAACAATAACATCCTTGATAGGATTTTTATAGTGTCTACCGTACCAGTAATAGTAAGTCCGACTCACTCTTGACCATTCCATTCGCCAATTTCAACAATTCCCACATACATCTTTGGTACCACAAAAATTACCTGGGATGGTGCGAAAGAGACAGAGTTACTTGTTCCATTTATAAAAACATTAGATATTCAGTGTGATTTTGAAATCGGTAACATTGGCACAATAATGGATCATTCCAAAAATGAAATTCCAGAAAGCTTTTGTGCGTATTTTGACTTTTGATATGCGTTAAACGCGGGAAGGCATGCATTCTTCTATAGAAATAGGTGTTTTGGGTGATATCATATTGTATTGAGTCTGTTACTCTATTGTAAGAAATAATAGGTTCAAAATATTTAATTCCTTCTATGGAGATGTAAGGCAGCTGGTCTCATTTCGATACTTTGACATGCTTTGGCGCGACAGACTTTTTTTGCAATGTAGTGATCAAACCACGAAATTGTTTAATAACTATATTTATTCTCAAACCCGTGATTTTAAATTTGTTTTATTATTTTATTATGGAATGTAATATTGTATGAAACGAGACCTGCAGATTTTGTTTATTATTGCCTAGAGCAGTAAAGAGAACAGGTTTTATATTAATTCGATTGTAAATATTTATCGTCTGTCGTATGATAAAAATATCTAATTAAGTTCACAAAATAAATCTCTCAAGTTTATATTTATCTTTTGAAATATAACAAAGAAAATCGAGTGACGACCCTTCCAAGAAGACAGACTTATTATGAAACATCTGAATGTTATAGAATGGTAACAAATAAGATATCATTATAAATGCCTAATAACAATTTTTATATTTCCCACCAAAATATTACTATTCCAGAAAACAGACAAAGCGATTCAGAATGGCATTAAAATACGAACGTTGATTCAAATTCAAATTATTCCCGGTATATAAAATACTAAACCCCTTGTAATACAGGAGCTCGAAAACTCATTACGGGATAACATCCCCGTCTTTATAACAGTCATAACCACTGATATAAACTGGCTTTATCCAAAACTCTCAACTCTACGTCAACGCAATAAGGTTGATTATAAAATTGCGGGTAGACTTAATTTTAATGCGGAATTGAAAATGACGCCATCTAGGAACGAGATAGCGAAGTTATCGTCATTGTCTTTAAGCGTTATGGTTTTATCATTGATTTTCTATTGCTTTGATATTTAACTTAACGTTTATACACACGCTTTAGTGCTTTTTTAATAACTTAACTTTTATACAACGTTTTTAAAAAAAGAATTAAATTTGGTTTAGCATGACATAAAAACAATAAAAAAATGTAAGGAAGTCCTTTCGTATTTTTTTATCTATTGAACCTGAACATAAAAAGGTACTTAAATCATATATGTATGTATATGTAGGTAAAGAAAAATGTGAAAGGATTTGAATTTACCGCAATTGTCATAACTAACGTTAGGTACACAAAAACGCCACTCAACCATAAGCTTTTAAAAAATATCACGACGACAATGATAAAAACTCGTAATACTTTTAATCCTTTCAAAAAACCGTATTGCAGGAACAGAATGCAAATCGCTATGACGTCATCAGCGTAAACAAATATGTATTTGTAACTAGAAAATGACAAACGCGTGATATCCAACACTATAACTTGCCCTCATATGGAGCAGATATAATAAATCTCTCGCTCGCTAATATTGAAACTGTATCGTGCGAAGACTACTATTTTTGTTCGGTATCAACTTTTCTCATATCGTTTCCAAATGGACATTCTTAACGACATAGCGGTCACGGGCAGTTGCAGGAACATTATATACGAAGCGCCCGTAGCGTGACGGTTATGAGTTAACGAAGAATAGTGCTATTTATGTAATCTAAAAGTAACATTCCTGTAATCCTAAAAGTTAGAGGTAGAAGAGTATAGTACATTTTTACGTCTCATCTCAGCACGGATTGGCGGGAGTGAGCCTATAGTTTTATATCGGACATGTATCCAGATTCCGAGACAATACTAGAAATTTTAATTTAGGAATACGCAATAATGTCTGAACATAGGACTATTCGCTCAGCAGGGGCGTTAATAACCTTTTGAACAGCGAGTCAGTCGATAGTTCTACTTATCTAACATAATCCCTTCTATGAACACTTTTTTAAAACGCTACCATGGATAAAATCAAATTATTCCAAAGTATAGAGTAGCCAAATAATAGTTTTTCATAAATTACTGAACCATTTTCAAATCCTATGTACCTTAATACAGTGAAGTCCTCCGAGGGCTCCTCGCTGAGGTGCTATTTATTGGGTCTACGGGAGCTGAAACATTGTTCGCGGTATTCCCTGAACACATTGGGGTAACTTTATTTACTTGCGAAGGTCTTGCCCTTTAAGTATTTGATATATGTATAATACACGTTACAGACACTAAACAAGCAAGTCGCTAAGCGTTGTACAAAATCACGCCTGTATTTCTCGGAAGGGGCTGGCAGAGATGTGTGGTATACTTTTTCATCAGTTATGTTATCCACCCCATAAAATAGGAATTGAGCCTACACCAGGTACAAATAAAGACTCCGTGATACTACAGGAAATTTCATGTTAGATAAATCTCAGTAATACTTTGCCAAACTGGGAATCCAACACAGAAATTCTTGGTCAGTTGATTGGGCTGGCGACCTAAGAGCTACTCAACGAGTAAGGAAGTAAGTCATTATACCAAATATGACACATACCTACATTATGAAGAACCCAAGAATTAAGAATTAACGGGATTTTGAAATTAGAACTTTTTCAAAAACATTTCCAGTAGAAGACACCGAAACTGACGTGTGTTTCAAAAGAGGGACGTAGTAGAAATACATCATGTCTATGAGGATTTGATAAACCGATGTCACAGTAATAATTTCCAATAGAAATATGATAAAAGAATATCTGGAGAATGATTGAATTGTCACAATACCGTATATACGGTTAAAAAGTTACTTACGTATATCGTTAATGGAGTGACTCTATCAGAGAAAATACTCCTGCGAGGGTATCTTCGGCGTGCTATTATTTAATAGAATTTATCGGAGCTAAAACAACTAGGTGTTCCCTAAACGCCGTAAGACCTCTATTTTCTTACAAGGGCGCGGTAAGAAATGATACAATTTTCGTAGTACATATTATCACTCGTAAACATTCTCAAAAAAGGCTAATGTCAAAAATTTACGAACCACTGTGTTTTGAAACGGTGTTAGCTTAGTGGTTGAAATCAGCCTTGCATTTCACGGGTTCTAGGTTCAATAGCAGCAAGAACATTTTTGTAAAACCTGTTGTTTGAAGACAAAATATCTTGCTGAAATGAACAAAGTAACATAGGAACTGACAGACGTTACAAGGTTTTAAATTTTTTTATAAACAGTTGACATATGTACATAGGTACATATAGGTATAGTATCTATGTACGTATGTACATACGTAAGTAATTTTTTGCGCCTAAATACAGAACAAATACGCGCACTTATCCCTTGATACCGTCCTGAGTTATATTTGATCCCACTAGGTCCAGCTGTATCATCACTTACAATTAAAACAAAGACCAGTCAATGATTTACAGCATGATAATCATAATTGATTATTAAAATTAACATTTTAAACATATAAGGTTATTTTGTCACTAGAAACACGACGTAAAATGTAACTTTTACGTTTGGCTAAAAGTAGTGTGCACACGTAACAGCTAATTAGTGTAATTGAACCCACACAATGTTTTGTAAGTAATTATTCTCGTTACACGTTATCGTATTTAGATGTACAATGTTATATTAACAATGTTTTCGAAGCGAACTTTTATAGTGTACACTCTCTAATCCACTTTTTTAATCATTAATTTTATACTTTTTAATTTTCAACAGACTCACCGCCTATTTTATGGGACGTAAAGGTAACTTGTGAAACGTGGGGGTGTACAACATTCCTCCCTACATTACAATTATATTTCTGTAACAAAATATAATTACAATAAATTTTCAATATACTTATGCAATAAACAAATAAATTTCAAATCATTATATTAATCTCAATATCAAATATCTCATATTATAAATTATATTTCAGTTATAATTTATATATGCAAACATGATGGCGGGTGAAACGTAGCATCCAATTAAATATCAAATTGAGTTGTAAAAAGTAGATACTTAAATATGTTAACAGATGAAATAACATCGTGTAAAATTACTGGCTACCCACTTAACAATAAAATAATCCGTATCCATGGAGCACTATCATAATTTAGAATTGCCATGAGGATTATCACAGACTATCTGACCGGTAATGGCTTGGTATTACCACGAGCTATAATCTATCATCGTATTAAATGGCAATTTTATTTATTTTATTGCCACTGACCGTTTGTGGGATCCGTTTGGAAATTTTTGGGAAATCTAAAAAAGTTATAAATATGAATACGTCGTACACACCTATTTTTTTATTAATATTTAGAATTCACACACGTAGTCCGATTGATGAACACAATTTTTGACTACCTACGTACAAAATGGTTGACTGCCCATATGTTTAATAGAATTTTGAGTTACGAATCAAGTTTAATCCTGATTTGGGTTCGATTTGCCTAGTTTCGGACCAAATGGCCGTGCGTTGTTTCAAAATGTTATTACACAAAAGTATTTTAAAATAACTGAGAAAGTAAACAAAAATATTATATAAAGGGCTAAATATTTATGTATACTATAGTTGTTGGATAATGGATAGGAATTTTTAGCACATAGTGCTCTCTGCCTACCATGCAAGCGACCTAGCGTGACAATAAAATTATAACAAGAATATAATGATTGGGATCAATTTATTTAAGCAACCATTATTAAAATTATTAGAAAATTAGTCATGTCCTTTTTGAAATTTATGTTTGTTTGCTGTGGTTAGATTTTATTAGTAAATTATTCAAATTAGCGACAGCAGTAACAAAAATCTTCAAAACTATTGAACTAAGCAATAAATAGTTAACTACAAATGAATAAATCTCCTTTTTTGACTTTTGGAAATCGACCAAAATTTTATTAAATTCCAATAAAAATATATCCGAAATACAATTTTTGTAGATACGAAAGCCTAAAAGTATTGTGTAATTAAAGAATTTCTCTTTATCTCATTAGTACTGGCACGCCCCATTTTTCTGTAATTTATGAAGTTAACAGGTGAAACGTGGGAGTATAACTATTACACTTGTCTGTCTACCCCTTCGGGGATTACAAGCGTGACATTGCGTTTACGAAGTTAAATTTTTAGACACAAAGGTCAATGACCAATTGTATTATTATTAACATTATACAGAACATATATAGAGACCAGCATGCCCACTGCCTTCGTCCACGACAAAAACTACCCCGTACACATCAAAATGCCTACACCCCAAGCCACAATAGAATTAGCGAATTGAAACATCACCATGATACTTGAAATATTAATGGGAATAATAGTTTCTCCTATGGTAATTAAATTAATTGAATATACCACCACCAATTATAACTATAGTCCTTTTAAATTAGGAAGTGCTATGCGGGTTTTTAAATTACACAGTGAAATTTTATTTCTTATATCGTAGGGTTTATTTTCCCATTTCCCGTTTAAGTATTTAAGTAGTTTTAAGCTAAGACTTTATGGTGATAGAAATAAAGATCATTTTACAAGAATTTCATAATTGTAATTCTCTAAAATTCCAACTCATTTTATACATCCATAGGGTATATAAAGCTATATTGCTATAGGCTTAAGGTCGATTTTGCTTTGGAAAATGTGTTCATTTCGCTAAACTATTAAGGGATATTCGTATGGCTATAAGGGGTTTACGCACGTGTGTCATTAAAAGGAATTATTGTTGACGGGTCGCGGCTTTTACAAATGCTAGGTATGCTTACGGTCAAAAGTAATATTATGAATAATATTATAAATGATATTAAAAATTATATTATTAATAATATTATAGATAATATTACAAATAGTATTATAAATGCCTGGAAATTGTATATATTCAACGCTCGGGTTCTTCTGCTCTACGATCTCGCTGTGATGCGCGGAAGCTCAAGGATAGGCCTGAAACCAGTCGAGCAATTGCATGCGACGTATATCATAACTGGTGTAAAGTGGGAGTGTACTGCACTCTTCTGTTAAAACTATTGAATGTGGAAGAAGCATGGCGGGACTGCAAGGATACAGACATTTGGCATTACTCTCTGCCTACTCAGTAAGGGATCTGGCGAAAAGGTAAAAATGAAACTTTTATTTAAGTACTAAATATTACATTTAGTTTTACGGTTTTCATGTATTATACATAAAACACAAAGTATTAAATATAATAAGTAAACTCGTTATAAAGTCATGGTGTTTGTTAATTATTTAAAGGGATTACTTCGTTGCTCCTTGATAATGGGGGCATCTACCGGAGTTCTTGTTTGAGCTGTATCAGAGAATCTTATCAAACTTCGTTATCGAGTTCTCTTCGGAGTTTTCAGTCATAATTATTTTTTCGTCCTCAAAACTTGTTATATAAACTGATAAGGAAAGTAAAGTGCGAATTAAATTGTTACCCTTTTAAAAAATTTTTTGAAATATTATTTGCTTTTTGAGCTGTGCACTTCATTAACTGGATGGTCTGTGCTTTTAAAGGAACTATTTATATTAGATATTAAATACTTAGAGTCCAATGTCAGACAATATTAGTCACATTTGAAATCAGTATAGACTAGTGATAATAGGACTGCAAAGATATTTTGAGATTATGGAGGTCTAAGAAGTGCTTTTTTCTTGAAGTCATATTTTTGTAAAATTTAATAACATAAATATGTCTTAATAGATTTATGACAATACATTTTATTGTGTATATCTCCTTATAAAGCTAGTTAGATAAAAAAAATATACATATATTTAAAAATCAACATCGGGTATTAGTTATTTTCATTTACTCCATACGAGATATTTTTTATAATATAATTAAAAAAAATATGTAAAATAACTTAAACATAAATTCGTCCCAAGATATGTACATTTTCTAAAATAAAATCTCAAGTTTAAAATATGTAGCATGCATTTATGTTGGCCTATACAATATAAGGGACCTGCGTCAATGGACATGTAGAGCGAAGAGCGAGTAAGGCATAGATAATACTAAGCGATAATTTCCATAATAATTATTACAATTGTATTATGACCGTTTATCTGCAAGCGTCTATGGGTGGCAGCGAATTTCACTATTGAAAAATGATAATAATAAAAGGAAGACATTCAACTGTACAATAAAAACTCACACTGTTTCTAACGACAATGCCTTACTACAGCAATTTGATAATGATAATATTAATTACGTTAATATATTGCATTCATATTTAGAAGAATACGTAAAAATGCCGGCATGATGGCATGGCAGCATATGCTTGCCTATAGTTTAATCACTAGCAGTGTGTTATGCTCGTAAATGTCACGTATTAGGTCCAAATAAGTGCATTCCACACGGCGGCGTTCACGTATCGGGTTTTAAAATTGAATGCTGAATGATTACTGGCTCTGGAATACTAGGGTTGCTATATCTTAAATATATTATTCAAAATAAATTCTAAAATATACTAGTAGGGTTGGCAGTTCTGAAATATTTTTGTGAAAGACCTTTGATTTAATTAATTTTTTGTTATAATAACATTAAAAATGTATTTTTATATTGCGAATTTCTATAAAATTGTCCTATTTTAAGGTGACAAAATTAATTTTTCTACATGTCAATTTAAAAAGTAGAATGTATTTTAAATTAGTGTATTTTTTAGCTTCCTTATTCAATTTCAAGTGCGATTTTAAATTTAATCTAAAACTCTAATATCCTTCTTACAAAGGGTATTATTTATTATAGTGTAAAATTAAAAACATACTAAAAGCATTAAAATGTTCCAACTCACCTGACTCTTCTAGAAGGACTTCCTGCTGACTCTGAACACAGTATTGTAGAAGGAGACAGACGAACACACTCAACACCAGGTGCGAGCGGGATAGCAACATCGTTGAGATCATCACCGTTACCGTTCATCAACACTATTGCACATCACTGGTAATCGCGAAACATCAATATTATTCACGGGCGATAAATATTTCTGTCATCACTAACCACTATAAATTGTATCGATAACCACAGCAGCACATCACTAAACTCGTTCTCTTGTTACTTTCCAATAATTAGTATTTCAGATGTCAGTGTGTCAATCATCCAGCTATTCCTGGAACAAAATGGGGATAAATTAATTGAAAGTTGTAACAGAATAACTAAAAGTTGAGGATAGCAAATATTTCTGAATATGTCCGAGACAAAAATAGCTTTTCTCTCAAGAAAAGGTGAACTACCCTTGAATTTAAAAAGGCCAATTTGGCGGATCTGTCTTGCATATTTAATAAGAATGGCTTTAATTATAATTAATAACTTTATCTATACTTAGTAAGTGTAACGCACAAATTGAAAATTATGTATATAGCTATGTGTGTGTGTGAGTTTGTGTATTTGTCGACATGTATATATATCATCTATATACATACTAAAAGTACATATATATTATAATAAATATTAAAAAATACATGTTAGTAATTACTTTCAAATAGAGGTACACAATAATGAACCAATAAACCTATAAATAAATTAATAAGGGGCGGTTTCATTAGCTGTACCTAACTAACGATTGTTTGCAACGCAACATATTATTCAAATAGTCGGTCACGCCGCTGTGACGTCACGTGCGATGACGAGCTCGTCGAAGCCCTGTCGGCCAATTGGCGCTCATCAAAGGAGTCTTTGTAAAGTTCGCTCGCTTCGCCAAACTTTGTCACTTCGCAGGCGATCGCT
This sequence comes from Parelbella macleannani, assembly GCA_018245755.1. NCBI lineage: Eukaryota > Metazoa > Arthropoda > Insecta > Lepidoptera > Hesperiidae > Parelbella > Parelbella macleannani. The sequence goes on along the minus strand of DWEE01000373.1, from coordinate 7,210 downwards.
TTTCCCACTTTATATGCAATTTAACAGAATATTCAAACGCTGCAAACACGAATTAATTGTGTTCGATTATGTGGCCAACTGCGTCGTCAGTTTGATGATAAATTTTATCGCGCGATATAAAATATCGCTGGTAGAGAAACCATACCATTATCGCATCCATTATTTACCAAATTAAATGCCATATTTTAATTTATTTAATTAAATTTTATTTAATTTATATTAATTTTTATTTAATTTTTTATTTATCAATTAAATTTTTGAGAACTCAAAATTTTTTATTCCATTTACCCAATAAATAACTGTTGCTTAAAAACTGTGCCGAGAGTTTTTTTCTTCAAGCTCCTTTCTCTCGGTAGCACCTATTCAGTAGATAATTTGATTATACACTGATGCTATGACTGCGAAATTATAAGTCAATACTAACATAAGATGATTGTCCATAAGTGTAACATTTATAATAAATACAGGAGTCGGGGCGAAGAAACAATACATCCCTCGACCCAATACCGGAATACCAGGGTGTCGTAAGAGGCGACTAAGGTCGACACTGGGTGATTGTGGTATGGCGAGGCCTGCCTAGGACGGGTTTCATGGCCTGGCCGCCAATGGACAGCAGTGTAGGCGGTGCGAGAAGCCCTGCTCTAGAATCCCCAACCCTTATGAGCAGTATGGGCATTAGATGCAAAAACCTCAGGGGATAGGACTATGTCCAGCAGTGGACTTAAATAGGCTTGGTGATGATGAACATACAATATTTAAATTGAATTGAATTAAATTTACTTGACATTATATATTTTTTACAATAAATTAAATGTAACATCACGCCTGCAATCTCCAAAGGGTTAGGCTGAGAAGTGTAGTACACTCCCTTGTTTCACGGGTTACATACATATATGTCCCATAGAATAGGTATTGAGCCTATTGTCATACACAGGGAACAGATCCCGACTCCGTGTCACTAATAGAAACTCTAAATTAGAAAAATCCAATAGTACCCGACCCGGGATTTGAACCCCTGACCTCCAGATAGACAGTCGCGCTTGCAACCAACGAGGCAGTCAATTTGTCAACAATTTACAATAAAATGTTGACAATTATTCAGTGTCTAACAATATGACACATTTGAATCATATATAGAAAAAAACGACGTAAAAAATCTTTTAATACCAGAAACAGACAACAAATAGGACATATAAAAAGCTAACGATGCACTCAACGTCATAACTTCGGTTATAACACTTAGGTACAACATCAAAATTCAGTTAAAAATATGAAACTAAAATGTCATGTAAATTGAAACAATACCGAAAGGCACACTATGTACCTACATGTATTGATACGTAATATTGATGTCACTGTTGTGTACGTTTGATACAAATGTTACATACAATTAAAAGTATTTCATATTTTCAATATCTGTTGCATTGTTTGAAATGTAGGGCAGTGTGAATCATTTGAATACTTTGGCCCCGATTAGCCGCTGAGCTATTGAGCATTTTGATCAAGCTGCATATTGTTTACGTTTGATTCAATCTATGATACAGACATAGCAATGTTACTTATGTTTGTTGTTAATTAATTGATTTTTTAAATGTGTGTGTAACTAAGTAGGTACAGGAATAAATTATTTTTAGCCTAAACAAATGTGTGACTTTAAAAACTTCAAATAAAAAAGTTAACGTCAAGTGTTACATACAGCAATCAGAAATATTTTTAAAGTATTAATATTTATAAAGTGAAATAAATAAATATGAAATTAAATATATACAAACCGATATTTCGAAAATCTTTTTAAATCTTGGTAACATAAAACAACTTGTTGCTCCCATAAAAAAAGAAAATCACACAAGTTTCTTTATTTTAATATCCTGTACATTACAAATCACCTATATAATATCTTAGATTTTATGCAATAAACAACACAAATTATTTTATAACATAAAAATAAGTTCAATAACATTTCATTTATGCGCATAACATGCAAAATCAAACAATCGCTACTATGACACCAGGAAAAAATTGACATTAAAAAATAATCCAATAACACACACTTCAAAAAACTTTACACTTTACAAAAAAGACACTAATTCATGTTAATAATTAATTTTATTTCAAAATAAAGAAATCACACTTCAAGTAAATGAAGCATGACATTATTATTATTTATAGCGTTGAGGTATTTTTATTCAATTTAAAATCGCTATATTTCCGTCATTATTATTATCGTATTTAGTGCGGTGATCACCGTCGCCCGACACATGCACTCCGCGCGCTCATAGTACACAAACTGTGTTAACTGGCCTGTCATGTTCGCCCTTAGGCTCGGGAAGGAATTTACTATTTCCGTTCTGCGTAAGCGTTTTTCTCCGCTTCGACCGTAATAATAATACTTCGTTGTTTTGTTGAGCGTTTTTACTATTCAATTTTATGCAAATACAAAATGTATTGCGTTGTTTTTTTCTTTAAATTTAATGTAACGTAAATGTTTTCTCAATGTTGTCCATAATCCACACGTTGGGCATGTGGGTTGGGGATCTCAGAGCATATCTTTTCGCATCGGATATGTCGCTGCCTGTCTTTGCTGTCTGTTGTCTCCTCTTAGGCTGAGAAAGGTTTAAGGATTGGCATTCACAATCCTTAGATATCATTGATATTTTCTTTATCCGCTGTAGTAAGTGACATTTAAGCTTAAAATACAATTATGTAAAGAAAGACGTGTGCACCAGGATTAGAACCTTAGAAATGGGTTGTACATTCTCTACCACTAGGGTATCGCTATTATGATACATTATTGTAATTACGAGTAGTATATGTTATTATGAGAAAAAATTATATTAATTACATAAATACAATACCCATTGCACAAGGAATGGAGAATCTCAACAATAAGATTTTCGGTTCCAGTATTCGCTTGCAACTGCAACCTCTACTACGCCTTCACAGTATTAGGCGACCCTAGGCCAACAGCAATGTTTCATACACGGTTTCCATGACATTTATTAACATCTATAGATTATGTCTAGAGTTCACAACTTGATCGTTAAACGTGATATGTTAGTGATAGGTAGAGTTTAAATAAAGTGATACATTTTCATCTCAGACATAGAGCCAGCCGAATACATCTCAAACAAAGGCATCTCGGCCACATACATCAGCGCCGCCTATACGTCACGTGTCATTTCGGTCATTGTCCGGCTAATGTTGACATATTTCACGCGTCAGCGCCGAATGAGGGCAATGTGCGTAATGACTCTATCTCTGTGACGTTAGATTTATTAGAAACTCCAAAAATTGGAGCTTAAAACGATTTTATTGTACACTGTATATGGACACCCCGAAACGGTATCGCCGCGTATGCGGGTATGTAGGGCTTTCTCTTTGACAATTTAGTTCTAAGGTAGAGTAGCCAGTATCGTTGTTTGTCGTCCATGCTAGATATACGAAGATAATAGTTTATAACACATCAATCTGTTGGCAAATTATACCTATTAATATTACGAGAACACATAAATTGTTGTTTATTTTAATCTCTATTTACCTTTCTTCCGCAACCTACCATCGTTTTTAATGTTCCTCACGATCTTCAGCCATCCACCCGCTACTCAAAAATACTCTGACAACCCCCTACTTTAGAATTTACCAGACTTCTAGCACGACTACCTCGACTAGCGAAACCGTAAGCGAATAGTAAGGTCTCGAGTTACTTAGGCGCTATTCACACTAAACATGCTTAGCTAGATTTTTTAAAAAAGCTGCCAACACGTTTTAGAATATTTAGTTCCAAAAGAATTTTAGGTTGGCTACTTTTTCTGTCAGCCTATTCCTCTGAAACGTCAAAACCAGAAAATTGCATAAATAAATAGCGTCTGCAAATAAAGCTTGTTGGGCAAGCCTTGCCATCATCTCAGCTCGAAGTTCTCTTGATGTCAAATGTGTCAAAGTGCATGAAAAGCTGTCACTAACGACAAAGTTCAGGATGCAATTTGTACACAAGATTTTATGAATGTCAAGGTTGTAAGCCTAGGGTTCTATTCATAAGTTATTTATTTATTGCTAGAAATGTGACAGTAGTGAAATGACCCTCGAATAGCAAAGCGTATACATGACCCTGGTGGCATGTCAAACGAAATGTTCGTACACACTTTAAAATGTTACATATTTAGGTCACATTTAAAATTTAAGTGAGTCAGCACGAACGTTGAGGGAAAATTTAATTGTAACGAAAAATCTTAATCATAATAACATTGGAAAACTTTCCGACAAATTAACAGCCAAGAAATTTCGGAGGTATCATAAAAAAATTTGAATTATTTTCATAAAGTTTTCGTTAAATGGACAATTATGTGAAACATTCAAAGTTTGTTGATTAGTTGCGTTTAAAGAATTTTGGTAATCACAACTGTCTTTTTGACTATTAATACACATGTTCAAGGCTAATGAACTGATGGTTGTCGGAGATTTTGCATGACAGAAAAACTTTCGTTTGTACCAGTTCAATCAAGATCCAAAAAATTTATGAAGTTATTAATTTTAAGAGCGTAATTGATTCATTTACTTATCAAATCGCACCGGAGTGGTCGTTGCCAATACGACTTATTGATGAAAATGACATTAATGTTTACATAGACACTGACTTCAAGTATCATATTTTGATAGTTTAAGAATTTAAAATTAATTGGCTCACTGCCTATTCCTTTATGAGAATTAAAGCTTAACTGGAGAATGGTGTAAGCGTAGTACTCCTCTGTCTAACTATTAAGAAAAATGAGCGCGTAATGTTATATTTTAACATTTAAGGCAATAATTTAACTTTAAGCGACAGCCAAAATTTCCAGAACGTGACCCACTAAGTCTACACCATCGTATCACATACTGGCGTCTCCAGATTTCTAAATATTCCGCGGGGTTATTTAGGATTCTGTGCATATTTTAGCCAGTCGGTAACCAATTCGGAACTTAACACACAGGGCGCGTGTCCAAATTATCGCTAGCAAGATTAATGGCACCTCAGACGAGGTGTCAAAGCGCCACAGTTAAGAATGATCCGCTAAGACGAAGCAATTTCGCGCAGTCACGGCCGAATTAAGTTCGGGAATACTTTTTTCGGCAAAAAGTGGAAAAGTTATTTGATCCCCCAACCCCCCCTTGGCTGGCTCATTAAAAATGGCGCCCATAAGCCTTGAGATGCCGCGGAAGTGGGGGGATTTTGTTAATTTGTGCCCGGGGGCAAATTTATTTTTTCTGACTGGCATACACGAGTGTTGGCGGGTGTGCGCTGGGGTCAAATAGTTGGAATTAAGGAATACGTTGTATCGCTGCAGGGTAACGGATAGCGAGAAACTTACCTAAGTGATTTTTTGGAGGATAGAAAAATAGGCTGGAACGGCCAACTCTGCAAATACATTCGCTCTTGTCTTATGACATTCTATAATTATAACCACCTCTTGAGATTTATACAAAAGCACTTTTAACTCTTACAATTCAATGGCATTAATGAAATTTGCAAATGTGTAAGTCTCGTACCGATGTCAGTTTAAATTTGAAATTACAAATAGATTAAAAAAAGGTTAACTTTCGACTCTACAAATAGTTAAATGTTATCTATTAATACGACAAAGTTTTATTTTAATACCCCAGTCTCACTTTTTTTCCTACAAATATATAGATATTAATCCCGTAAGCTACAACGTTGGCCAAATCATGGTAGTTGATGTGAACATTAAAAACCACACGTAACTTTGCAAAGCCAAAGGTGCTGGGAATTCCAAGCCCAGGCCCCCGGATTGGAAGGCAGAATTCCAGCTCACTGAACTAACGCTCGTAATCTAATCTGAACTACAATAGAACTAGTACTATTTGAAATCTACAGAGTTTGCAAACATATACAAGCAGCAAAACGACACTGTGCTCGAACCAATAATTTCAAATGTACGAGTACGTGTCTCTGGATAAACATGTATATATGTGATGACAAATATGATGTAGCGAGCGCATTGTGTGTGGGCACAAAGGCCGACACCAAAACACTATTGCCAAAAGAACTTTGTTCAAAATAAAATCTGTAAAGCGTCTGTGAAGTGTTCGCTGGCGGGGTCACCATTGCGCATACAAGCCGCTGGCAAGCTTTGACGATTTAGCCCGGAAGTTTTCTAGACAGTTTGATTATTTGAATATCAGATATTAACATTATAAATATAATTGTCACTATTATTATCATTAGTCTGTCTTCACGCCGGGTCATTTAAAGGGTAGGCAGAAAGTACAGAGTGCCAAAATCTCTATCATCACATACGTGACAACCTTTTTCTACGTACATCATTCTCTTCAAAAATGCGGTGGCTTCGGAAATTTGTGACTCTCCATCAGACATCAAATCAGAACTAAGTTTTTCTCATATATCAATAATATGTACTGACTTCTCAACAACGTGACTCGCGAGCAGTTCACTCATTTCGGTCAAACAAGCGACTAGCACACTGATGCTTTTGGGATAATGATCGTTTAGGTAAAACGTTGGCTAGATACCATCAAAATCTAGCGGATATATTTTTACTTCATCGGCAATCGTATGAGAGGGGTGGATACAGTGGATTATCCTATTAAGCTGAGTCAGATAACGCTTGCCGAGATGTACGGTCTTATTCAAAGACGTGAAGGGGATGCTGTCCTGCCAATGAAGACACTTGATAGGCTTTGTTGTAACGCCATTTTTCACTATTAGCTAAAGTTATCAATTATTACTCTTTATCATCATAATCATTATTATACTATCGCCTGTGTGTTGATAGGAGACGGCTGGTGATAAAGATAGAATAGAGGAAGTAAATATGATGTTGTCTTCAACAGTGAAACAATTTGACGGTTTTTTGATGTTTATGATGATGAACATTATTATGAGACAGTTTTTGTAAACTTGATATAAGACAATTTATTAACACATTATATACAGAAGTAATAAAGAGGCGATGGTGTACTTGAAAGTGTCAGAATAATGACAATGAACGAATAAAATGAGTGCAGTGGGACGGCATTGGTGATGGGCTGAATTGTTTGATATCGGCAGGTATCGATGCGCTTCTTTACTCGGTATACACGAACCGACGTGGTTTTAAATATGGTGAAACTCCTTTGGTGAGTTACATTTTATACAAGAATTAAGTCTAATCATATAAACAGATATAGATATATCACACCAGATCAAATATAAGAC
>DWEE01000372.1:0-18026 GCA_018245755.1 Parelbella macleannani | reverse complement strand
ATGCTGTTGCTTTCAAAACTCTTGGCTCCTTAGTAATGAGGAGGATCATTGGCAAAGTTCTACAAAACAAAATCTGAGCAGATAAATAAATGTAGTTACAATTTGTGCCGTCGCTATCGAAAGTTTATGCAAGATTTCTGTCTAGTGTTAAGTAGGATCAGCAGTGCTCTTGGTTATCGTGGAACGTTTCGCGCGTCACGTGTTTGGCAGTTGAAAGGTAATCGCATACAATAGTAGCGTCGGACGTGACAACGGCTGGATTGATATGCTCGGTGCGTGCGGCGGCCGCGCGTCGGTTCAATCATCTCTGGGTCAGTGCTCGCCGTCCGCGAACCGCCGTCAATTAGGTACATACACACTCACCAATTGTTTCTTCATGTTTTGTTTGTTTCATTAAGTGTAACTGTCTCATTGGTAGAGTGGCCGCAAGCGCGTCTCTTCAAGAGATCGTGGGTTCGATTTTCGACTCGAAATCTTATTTAAAATTCCCATTACCAGATCAGTCTGAATTTGCGCTCGGTGTGTGGCAATAGGCTCTCCCCCACTCTATAGTGGGACTATACTCTTCTATCTACCCTTTGGGGAAATAAAGTGTTTTTGAATCGATTTTAATTTAGTCTCTCTTCTGCTAAACTTAAGAATGTAATACGTAGAGCATGCTGTATCCATAAAAAAGGAATATTTTTTTAAAGAGACTATCAGTTACCTACTAATGTGAAATAACTTCTGAAGTAAATAAAGAATTTATTATCCGACACATTCCACGATATAATAAAAACAAAGAATATATTTCATGTTGAAGCTGCATTGACCAACTATTATCAGTCCCAAAAGGCCAAACGTCCTTCCGCTACTTTACCCAAAAATTAGCTTTGAGATTTAATTAAGGCCAGTCCGCGACGTATTGTCCGGGGCGCGGCGCGGCGCGCGCTCGTCACATCGATTAATTGATTGCCAATTCATTCATTCACCTTGGCCTTCAATTACCTTAATGCATTCGTACTTCAGTTCCGTCCGGGTATCGGCTCATTGTGCAAATCCGATACAATCTTCCCGCCTACCGAACTCAATTAGGCTAGGTAGTATTTAATGTGGAGTTAAAGGTAAATTTATACCCGATGTATGTCAATAGGTTTATCTTCTATTATATAGGCAGTATAACGAAATACGTGAAAACTGGGAGTACTACTCTCCTCTGGTTACTCCTTGGAAAAATACAGGCGTGGTATTATGATTTGTTATTCAAGGTAAACGTATCATAAATTAAATTTTTCTCGATAAACGTGTCAGCTCGACTTCATAATCGTACTATAGTGTGAATTTTGCTATTGCTGGCCTGTATCACCGTTTATTTATACATACATTAAATTTAATAAACCTATGGCAAAATAAAAATATATCGATAGTATGTAATGAAGTATTCGTTACAATCATATTGCAGTCGATAATATAAAGTCTAATATGAAATCGTACATCAAACCTCGTCTGTTACCAACGTTATCATTTTATTTGTACAAGTGTACGCACCTAGTTAGGTATTCTTGTCGTGTCCGCGCTCAGGAACGAATGCTCACGATCAATCGAAATTATCTCTCAGAATATTGCACAATCGGAAACCATCAGCGTGTTGGGTACAACGTCGTAACGGTGAGCTACCACCACCAACATCACCATTACCATCATAACCACCGTAACCATCATCCATAAAGATTCATTGCTCGCATCAAATGCAACAGACGCCACTCGAGATTTCTATCGTCCGTGCAATATATTATTTTAATTCGTGAATACACCGTTGCCGTAGCCCAGTCGAGGAGGCGAGCCATCGCGCACCAATTGACCTTTTTAAGTGAACGTTTAATGCCCTGGAAATCATTTATAATTGTTGTTCTTATTGCCGTGAGTTATATTGTAACTGGTACTGCACACGCCGCTGCGGGATGGTGAAGTTATTTTTGGAAAATGTCTGGTTGTTTATATGGAAAATTTTTAGCGATTATAGATTACCACATATCTTTATTTAGATGAAAAGGCAAGAAGACGTTTATTAACGTATGGGTTAATTAGGAATTAATTGTTTATGTTTACGGATTTTCAGATCCGTATTACGTCTGTCTCTTAAGTTCAAATCAACTCCGTCTACTTGTCAGGCAAATCTGAGCAGGCATTAAAAACATGCAATGTTGTTGTGTTTGGGGGGAAATTATATGAGCAATAGAAATTGGAAGGCAGATTTTATATAAAATAGTTCAACAGACACTGGTAAGCCGCCGTAGTGTCGGGTTAATCCTGTCGTCTGTCCGCAGAGGCGCGTGCTGCACACGTGATGTGTGCCGTAGCAGTCAGTGCGAATACGGTCGTATACACCGACGTGTGTGTATTTGTGTGTGTGGGTGGAGGTGGTCGAGGTGGTCGCTTGCGCAAGCTCGCCACCGCGACCGCATTACGTTTGCTAATCCGCTGTTCCCTTTAACGTGTTTCGTTACTGCGATGCTTTTAAACATTTTTTGACATTTATCTCGCAGTGGCTCCTCCATATAAAATTGTACCACACACATAAGTAGTATAAATACTACAATAATGTATTTGCAGTATTGCGATCGCTGCGGTAATGTGGCCGCACTGATAACTTCGAAATTATGAAGCCGTAAAACTTTGAAATGGCACTAAATATAGCAGATATAAAACGAAGGCCGTCTGCATAAATGTCACCGCTGCACCTATTCATGCCGTAAGCAGCGGTGTTCGCTAACCCGCTAAGGACAAGGGCCATTCGAACTCAGACCTCCTTGAGAACATCCGGTGTACGAAGGATCTCGTACACGATCTCCATGTCGATCTTCTCTTCTATCTGGTTTCAACTCTTCGTGGGCTACAGAGACAACTCAGTATCGGTCCACACCCTTGCAATGTTTCTGTTACATATGCAAATGTGAAGTAGGTTGCCGATTCCTCGTTGTTGGACTCGGAGCGTCCGTTCGTGGAACGGGACTGATCTGATTTCGTTGATGATGCGTCACCGCGCGGCTCGTTCGCGGAATTGATAAGGAGTAACAGTACCCACGCCTTTATGGGTCAACGTACATACATGCAGCAAACGCGTCCTGCATTGTTATGAGTCGACGTCGACGTCGGTCCGCGATGTAGGTAGTACGGGAGACGTGTTCGTCTCGTCATCATCGAGTTGGCCCCAGGTAATATTCAGTAATTATAGATGGAACATAACAACACGCCTGCATCTCCTCGAAGAGGTAGGCAAAGGAGTACTGCCGCTATTAACCAGTTGCGTTATACATTCGTCCCATGGAGTAGGCATCGAGCCTAATGTTATATAAATATAGTTATAGACAGACAACCGTGGTTGAGCAATAGGAAGTTAATTTGTAAGCTCCAATTTTTGTATACGCACAAAAACCGAGCGGGAACCGATCGTTTTTTTTTTGTTTTTGTTATAAAGATATATATAAAAGGCTTTGTTGTCGACTTTGTCGAATCGGTGGCGGCTAACCTCGAGCCCGATACGTGCCTTCCATTGCCTCTTAGTGCCTCTTACCCGTATTAGGTTGCTAGTTCGCCCGTTGTAAATTATTGTGAACGCAAATAGCCTTAATCCACTTACTCTGTGACTCCAGCAAAGAACTTATTTCGAGTAGGCGCAAAAAGGCTCCACTTTTATGTTATATAATAGCTCGCTTATATTGTATATTGAAATTAGTTCTGCAGTGTTTTGTTTACGAATAGCTCTTTAGCTTTGGTTCGATTAATTATATTAATCTAATAATAAGAACTCTTATAACAGACGTCGTTAACTTAAGTCGAAGCCTCTAGGGCTGTGTAAATATTTTCATGAATCGATTTGACCGGTAAACCGTATTTGGAATATCTTTCAGGCCGCTTTATTTTGCAAATGTTACATCAACTTCTATGCAAAATTTTCTTCATATTGCAACGACAAAGAGTAACTATAGAAATTGCGAAATGTTTGTGTTTAATTATGCGCTTGTCGCGGTCGTTTGGCGCGGGACCACTACCGGGCAACTGGGTGGCTGTCGCAGGACGGCGAGGGGTGTGGTGACGTCATGCGCCGCCCGCCGGCAACAGGTGCCGTCGCTCGCGTGACGTCACCGCGCCCCCACTTACCCTCTTGCCACTCGACCGTGTCGTCATAATCGCGATTCTACTCAACCGCCTCCAGACTTCCCGCGACTTTCTTCTAAAATCTGCCAGTAAATGGGCAACTTTGCTACATAGCGAAGGTTCATAAATGCATTTGTAGTTATCGTTTGCTTTTAAAACTTGAACGGGTCCATTTTTGCTAACACTGTGAATGCCATTTGGATATCTTGGCTTTACATTATCGCCCTATTGTTTTCGAAAATTTTTTTAGTATTTTTGTTAGTTTGGTACTTCGAGGTGACTTCACTTTATTGTTGCGTATGAAGTGATTTTTTTAAATTTTCTAAGTTTTAAATAAAATTGGAATACTTAAAACTTTCAAAATTGCGTCACCATTACATTTGTCTTGTGTGAGTTTCATGTAACGCCTCACAATGCTGCCTATCCCATCCTCCACCCTAAAACAATAATACAGACATCGCTGGAGATACATAAGTTTGGCGATATCGGTCGAATCCACAATTACGAAAAAAATTAGGTCAATATGGTTACACCAAAATAGTGTTACGAAACAGAGAGTAAATAGCAGTCGGGTAATATATTTGCTCTAGATCAAATCCTCCCTCACAAATTGTTTGTGAGAGGAAATATAAATAGGACGGTCTCCAATTTTTGCATGAAGAAACCCAACGGTAATGAAACTGAGGGTAAAAAAATTATCATAATGTTAAATGTATAGCATGTGACAGTTGCATCACACTGCGCGACCCAAGATCTCGTAGCATTCATTAGTCTTATAATAGCTAATTGATGCTAATTTTCCATAATTGGCGCTTTCCGGCCATATATCATATCATGCTCCTTGAAATATGAGCTGACATTAGAAAGCGAATAGTGTGAAAAAAAAAACAGTTTTCTAATTAAAAACTGGCACACGTACGACAACAGAGCGATGTTTATATTTTGTAACATATATCGCGTTCCTTTGATTTTACTTTCTATTTATTAGTGTGTGGGCAAATTATCAAATAAACGATTACATACTGTCATTGGGCTATCGAAATCATGATTGGGAGATACATGTCCCGGTGTGCGTAAGTCGGTGCTTTTTATGTACAAACCGTATATCGTAATAGGTATGTGCGCGAGCCGACTGGCCGACCTTCAAGCCGGTTGCTCGGTCTAATGAAATGCCAGTTCCCTTTCTATCACTAGTACTGTTCTGATTTGATTGGCGGTGTGATTTTAATGAAGTATTATAATCTTTCAGCGCTGGCCGGTGTCCTAGTTAGAGTGAGAATATTTTCTTTGGTTTTATATATTATGTTTTAGCCGTAGCTTAATAAACTTTCCAACGTTTAGAGATTTGGGTGTGCTGTTTGAACACAGGGAATACTTAATAATTTAATTATTGGTTAACTTGCTCCTGACTGTACAAATGCGTTTCATATTGACAACACGTGGATTTTACTTTGGTTTTTCTTTACGTTGGTTTTCATTTACATGATTAAAAAACAGGCCGAGTAACTAAAGTCAAGTTTCATCTGTCGTACTTCCGTTACAAAACTTACGTTGTTACGGTACATACGATACACGAGTTGTGTACACAACGTTGTATATGGAAGTTATGGACACGTTACTACTACTGGTTTTTTTTACGTAATTCTTTTTCGTATAATATACAACATATATAAAGTTGCAAGTGGATCGCGTTGTTCTCGGTGAAAGTGCAGTTTTGCGCCGGCTTGACGCACAAGCGGCTATGTTCTTGCGCCGAGCGGCCGCGTCTCGATATTCACATCGTACATGTATGCGCATGCGCAGCTCTGCTGCTTCTCGCACCGCCGTAAATCATTGTTTACTAGAATAAATAAAAATTAGTCTTACTCTATTCTACTTTCTACTTGTCGGCGCATCTTCAAAACACGAGTTGTCAAAGTAACGATGACTAAGCTTTTCCTAGCCACGCGTGCTCCTTCGTAAGAACCATCTGTGCTTTCCATGTGGCGTGACCGCGGCCCAAAGGCTGGCTTATCGTACAATAAAAAAGTCTCAATCGCCTCTGTACGTCAAGTAAAAACGATTGTAGGTACTTTTTATTTGAGTTGTAATCGTTTCATAACTTTCGTTACGTTTTATGTATAGGTATTTTGCGGTTGGATAATTCAAATAAATAGGTACATTTGTTTCATTTTAATCCTCAACGGATTCTGAAAATTATAACAACTCGACGTATGGTAAGTTATTAGTTATGAAGATGTATAACAAATGTTTCTAACAATTCTTTTTTTAGCTCCAATAATACATTAATAAGAAACATAGGCGAGTGTGGAACCGTATATCTCTGCAGCACGTAGCTCTGCATGGTCCGTTTCAATCTAAACAATTTCTTACATCGCTCCATGCTGTGTTTTTATAACATCGCTTTCGAACCGTAACGATATCGAATTTTCTGCGTTCTAAATAGATTGAAGGCCGCGCCACGTCACCTCTGCAGTGCAGAGCGGGCGCTTTCTTTGCACGGCCACGCCGGCTGGCGAACTAGGAAATGCTTTGCTATTCTACTTCTACGTACTGCGCTATTCTGTAGTCCTATGTTTGTCTCTGTCTGTCCCTTTCTTTCTTTCCTCCCTGACCTATCGTTTCGATTGTTTTTTTTACTGCCTCATTGGTCGAGCGGTAGCAAGCTCGACTGCCGATCGGGAGGTCCTGGGTTTAAATCCCGGGTCGAGTACTATTGGATTATTCTAGATTATAATTTTTGGTAGTGACTCGGAGTCTAGATCTGTAGCCGTTGTATGGCAATAGGCTCACCACCTATTGCATGGGACGTAAACGTAACTGCTTTTTTTTGTATTTACTACAATTTCCTTTTGTTAATTTCTTATCAACCATTCCGTACATATAAATGAAGTGTTCAAGGTTTAGGGTGTTATTATCGTCTATATCCCACGTTCCACGAAACATAGATTTGTGCGTGTGTAAGTTTCCAGATCAATTTTGATAAAAGTGGGGGGTCTGCTTCGGTGATTCTTCTGTTGGAATGGAGAATTCTTTGAGCAAAATTAAATCCGTGCCGTTACGCACGTTTGACAATAACAATAATGTTTGATAGCGATTCAATAGTAAAAGAGTGACACAGTTGTACAATTTGAATCAATGAAGAACACGATATAAACCGATCGTTCAGCAGACTATTATCTGTACGTTCGTGCGGCTGCGTGGGAAATGTTTGCATGTAATTAGACGGTCAATAGGGCGGAAGGGGGTGATGTTGATACTTTAAGTGACGGTCAAAGGGGTGACGGGGATACAAGCGGTACTTGAAGTTACAATCGCGGTGATCCGTTCGCTTTGTCGGTTGACTGCTGAGCGATAAATTTCTAATAGAGTCGTATTTGTCGTGTGCGCGTAACCTAAATGGGAGTAATGAGTTCCGTGTGGAAAGCGTGGCGGGCCGCCTTGCCCGCCGCCGCCAGCCGCACGCCATTGTTGCATTCCGCGCTTGCAGCTGAAACGGCCAGCCACCACCAGCACCATCAACTGCAACGCCCTTCAATACCTCCTGATCCTGGAATTGTAAAACTTGTTAGAATCACTCTGGTTTCATTATTAGTTATGTGTACAACAAGTGCGCTAAATGCTATTGTTTCTAAAAGGAGAGAAAAATATTTTTTTATAAAGCCAAATCGTTTCATTGACTCATATCCACAGTAGTCACTCACATAAACACTGATTTAAAATGTCGTGGAATAATTATAATCTCGATACTTGCGTTTGGTAGTAGTGTAAGGTTCAAAAAAGAACTTCATTGATAACGTAAATTCGAAGACTCCCCAATTGGTCCAAATATTCTACTACCTGTGTGGGAGCCATTGGACTTAGGTCAATGGGCCGATCTTTATAAAAACAGCTTCTGGGAACCGATTCGGTCCTATAGAATGAAGGCTGTCTCGTGATTGATGTGCTTTTTTTCTTTTAACTAAGCTTTAGTTGTGAGAAACCCTTTAGATACCCGAACGCGCCCAAATAGCCATAAGGGGTAAATATCTAACAGCGTACTTTTTTCTTTAAGAAGGAAACTAATTATCTAAGACTCACGTCCGTAATTTGTTAAATTTTCTTCAGGTTAAGGTTTTATTCTTTTATTATAAATTGTGCGATAGTTCGGTTTTTATTAACCCTTTTATCTACGTACAAATGTAGATACATATTTCATAACGACGTTGGCGGAGAGCGACAGCTGCAACTAATTGAATAATGGTGACCTTGTGTCTGAAGTATTGATGTTTTTTACATTATTTTATACATTTATCGTCGCATTGCAACATTTTTATAATTGGAGAATATTAGACGCCAGTGTCCGTCTCTCCACTCCCTTCCACTCCCCTCCACCCGCACCTCAAGGACTGTCCACTTTTAATGAATCGAACCGTGTTACAAGAGTGATATCATAATGTGTAATCGTCCGTAGTGTTGACGCACGACACTGACCCACTTTTCAGTGGAAAGCTATCAAATGTAAGCTTTCCAGAACCGTTTACTATAAATGTGGACATTGCGGACGCAACGGGACCGCCGCCTCGATCACTAACCACAATATTGATGTAGGACCCACTTCGCCGCTATTTTGTATCACAATGTAAACATCCTTTTGAATCGTTTCGTATCTTATTCACAGACCTTCAGAGCTAGAGACCTTAGAGCTGAATATAAAATAAGCAATATTTGCATACCGAGGTTGATTCCTTAAATATTATTAGCCAATAATCAAATATTTACTGCTTGCACGGTGTTGACAGGGTTCATCTTAGAAGACGCTTTCAATTATTGAGCTTAACCGTCGTGGACTACCGACCTTTTTGCTTTTATTACATTATAATATTGAAAGTTTATATAATATTCTCAGTAATATAATACTCAATTTTGTTGTGATATACGAAATATAAAGGATGGCTGGGCGGTGCGGTTGGCACGGCGCCCGCGCTGCGAAGGGTTAACGCTCCCACTCGCGACACGTTTACTCTTCCCCATTTGTCGCCTGCCAAGATGCCTATTGCACTAAACTTCCAAAACATCATCTCAATGACATGTGCTTTTACAAAAGAATCCTATTTTTTACACGACGCAATACACTTTAACAAACAACGTAAATCTGTTCTAAGTTTCCGTAAAGTGCCAAGTTTAGGCCAGTGGGAGTGCACAGTGCAGCCTTGAACTTTATCGATGCATATATGTGCTGGTAAAAGGACCACTTTGTTGTGTGAGTGTGATGATACCATTGCGCAATCTCTCGTACGCTTTAATAAGATTAACGTTTCAAGAGCTGCAGAAGCGCGTGCAACGTCGCAGGAAATATAAGGAAGTGGCGGTCATTAGACAACACGTTGGGCTCGTTCTGACGTAAATTTTTGTTTTGTTGAATTTCCGCAGAGAGCAGGGTTCATATATCGTACGATACTTATGACCTGATGTCTTACTACTGGCAGAGCGTAGATGATAAGCGCCTGCGTCTGAGTGCAACAGAGACGGATATATATTGCGGTTGCGGAACTTGGCTACTGGTGGGCAGGGTGGGGGGCGCGGCGCGGGGGGCGGCCAGATAGTACCGTCAGTCAGTCGCCTTCACCATGTGTCACGCGGTGGTTCTCGGTGTTTTGTTTTCGCTACCGTCGTACTTATATTCGGCCGTACCGTTCAGGTGAGCCGTACATCACTTGCGCCATGTAAACATATCGATCGTGTTTACTTTTCTAACGTAAGCATATCATCATCTAAAGTAGTCGGCTTAGAACGTCCATTTCGTTCTGAGCGAACTTCCCCATTTAAATGAAATCTCCTCGACGCGGATATTGTATCTTGCCGTGGCCTCGTAAATAAATGTTTGTGACACTGTTTTGTGAAATACTTATGAGTGTTCGAAACTTCGAAACCATCAAACTGACAGTCATCACGGTACTTGAAATAACGCTTATTCATCGGTAAACGCACTTTTCGTGTTGGATTCAAGTTCACATAATGGTACGATTAGCATTTTGAACGCATCGATGTCGCATTAAGAATACGGTCACGAACGAAAAGCGGCCAATGCGATCGACTTCGCTACGCCGGCTGACCGGAACTCGCGTCAATCGATCACAAGATGACGTTTGCGTGACGTTTCGCGGGTGCATGGCCTACGGGCACGAAGAACCAGAGAGTGCGAGATGTGAATCGTTGAGTACCGGCGGCGAGAGCCCGGACTCGAGGCAGCGTCGTTCTGCCGGGCGCGCTGCCCCAGTGGACCGTATCCTGGAGATGCTCCTGTTGTGGCTCTCCACTTTCATCAACACTCTACTCGGAAAGTTAGTAATGCTGGATCGTTGTGGATTTGCACCTATTTCAGATTCGTCAATTAATCCGTAGTGTTGAGTTTAGAAACGTTGCAAGTATTCAAATTAAATGTGACAGTGACAGTCAAATTGTATAATCCTATCTATCGTCGTTCGACATGGATTAATTTAGACGTGTGCCATATAATGAATATGAGTGATGTGTACTACTAGTGGAGCAATGATGCCGTCGTCATTGTTTGTTTGCACCACGGCCGCTGCTTAGCACACAATGGCCGTTTCACGCGAGCGCCGCCGCTGAGCACTTCTAGTGTGTCAGGCTTATCAGATTATCGGGTCACTCACTGACACGCATCCCGCGTTCCACTGCCCGGCTACCCGTTTGCTGTTTTGCACTAATCATTCCCTGGACCCGCGCATATAAATTAATTTTTTATTTCTCCAAAGCGAGTAAATTCGCGAGTTTAAGTTAGCGAGTTATATAAAATATCTCGACCCTTGTTGTCGATGTTTGAAGGCAACATATAGGCATATCAACATGCGTTATCCGATTAGAATAATCTCTGTCTACGCCCGATACGAACGCGATAAGGGAACTCCCTTCAAACAACTACTGTGGCTTTGGTTATTCGATAATATTATTATTTTTACATGTACTTGGTATAGAGGAAAGCATATTGTACCGACAGAGGTACTTGTTAAAATTTTTTCAAATAATATGCAACATGTCAACAGACTAATATTCAGGCCGATAAGTTATTTTATCAGTTTTCACTTGATACTTCATCAATAGGTATTTATATAATACAAAAAACTCAAGTAATAAGTTGACAAAAGTAGTAACTCACTATTGGTCACAATATGAAATCATACTCAATGCGACGAATTATGCTTTGTCATTACGAATCTACATATTAGTGTCAAGCACAATATGAATAATATTAAAAAATAAATGTAAATTTCATTTGTTTAACATGTAATGAAACAGATTTATGATTGCCTATGCTTTAAGGCTGTGCTGTCTCTTTTATGAGCAATAAATAATTCTGACAGGAAGAGATATATTGTTACCTGTTCGGTAAATGAAAATTTTTGTACATTAAGGGCAACAAATTGGGTAGGTATATAAAATTTATCTGTCGTTCGTTATGTTCATTGATAATTCGTTCTTAACGGTCGAGTTAAATCATATTACTAACATTACGATTCGCCGAGTTCGTATTATGGTCGTAATCAATGGAGCTTTAATATAATTATGTAAATATACCTACATATTTTTTGCTATAATATATTTATTATAGAGAATTACCACAGTCGGTAACGATCTTCGCGGTCTCCATCACCGTAGTAATGTCTAGCTGTACTGAGATAGTCTTTCTATATCTGTTCACATATTTCAACAACGGAAGTAAGATACATATTATCGCTACATGTGTGACCACTCGAGCGATACCATTGTAAATATATCATAATATATCTTGCTGTAATATCTATTGTAGCTACGTCTATGGCGACATTTAAACAGCGATTAGGGTAAGTCTAGCAAGTCGTTTGTTTAACGCACATATATCGATTTGTTTTATTATCTTATTCAACTGGTAACTTCTCTGTGGCTATCGTTACAAGCGATGAATAACGCTTATACACTTGCATCACGGCAGTACGTGAAAATATTTTCAAGTAGTTTCCTGTATGATTCATCGAGGCGGATAACCCCAAGTTTTACAGCCTACGCCTTAGAAATTATAGAGAAGCTTTAAATCGCTTGCTATATTTGTATACCTAAGTATTTTGCGAACGGTACACGTCCTTTAGGCTCTTCAATGTTAATGATCCGTCGTGATAATGTACACGTCCTTTAGGCTCTTCAATTGACATGTAGGTAAATAGTGATAATTTTGCATTTAGAGGAAGTTTCATAATAAAATTATGTACCAGTTTAAAGTACGAATGAGTATTTCTCTGGATTATCACGGGGATATTCGCGGAATGTTTTATAGTAAATAAGGAAGGTATATGTTCTTTAATGTACGATTTTGTTATACTTGATAATTAGACTTGAGAGTATTAAAGCGAAATGTATAACCTAAGTCCTAAATTACACAGTGATGATTACGTGGCTGTCCTAAGAATTACCATTCAGAATCCAAGTTAATAATCCACCTATGTTTTACGCAATAATCTAATAAGTTTTGTTTGTAAATATAGCAGATAATGTAATTTTATTTGTGTCGTTGTTTTTGTTTCCCTCTCTTCAGCTATTACTAAAACAGTTCTCTAAACTGAAGAGTGATTAGATTACGCCGGAAAACAGAGCGTCCACAAATTATATTTGTAACATCAACATTTGAAACGGATAAATGAAAATTATTAAATAAAAAGTCAGCAAAAATGCTATAACTTTCCGAGAACTCGGTAGGAAAATTGTTTTGTCAGAAAAAATCTGACACATTACTGAGTCTGACAGCTACGTTATTTGCGTCAAAAAAATTTGGCAGCCCTACCGTGTACACACGGACTTTATAACGTGTCAGAAATGTGCCAGAGAATAATTGTATTCGATCTATTTCATTTTGGATAAGAGTGGAGATTAATTAGTGTGCGCTGTCGGTTGCAGGAAGGCGCGGCGCAAGGAGCGCGAGGGCGAGGGCGCGGGCGACCCCAAGTTATACCTGCAGGAGGCGCTGCTGGAGCGCAAGCTGCCCGAGCTCGACATGCGCCAGCTCGTCGACCTGCCGCACGGCCTCGACTACAACGAGTGGCTCGCCTCGCACAGTCAGTATACACCATTTTCTCCACCTTCTAATTAACACTCGACTGCGTTTTGCCAACTCTGAAGATGACTCCTTGTAATCGTTCTTGGACTTAGCAGAAAATTTTGATGAAGAATATCAATGTCAATTAAAAATAGTACGTTAGTTGTTTGCTTTCGTGAAGTATAAAATAATGCTGAAGATACATAATTCTTTTGGACCATAGTTGTACCGTTCGCTTTCGTACCGTACCGGCCAGTGAAATTATTCACCTCTTTTCCGTCGCATTTTTTTCCAATCTCTTATGACATTGACTTTGAGCCGTCCGTCTTGCCGTTGAGCCGTCAGTCGGCGACTCGGATCCGGTTTGTCATCGATGACCAGTGAAAAAAGTACCTATATTATTTCCCTATTAAAACAATTTCGTTTCGTTTTCATTGCGTTTAACCTTTTTGACGTTTTTAATTTTTCTTTTTCAAAAATGTAATCGTAGTGGAGGTCGGTTTGTATGTCACAAATCATTCACTATTCCGTGAGAATGGAAAGCGCGGAGTACGGTTGAAAGATCAAAACGATAGAGCTGTGTACTCATTGTCTGTATACAAAGTGTGACCTTGCACGGGCTGACGTGCCCCGCGGCCGCGGACCGCCAGCAGAGCGCGAGACCAAGGTTCTCTTACTACAAGTACTGAGTACATACTGCCCACTGTTAGTATTACTGATACCCGCTTAGCAACAGAGGCGCGTTTGACGGAAGTGGCCACGTCTAAGTAATTTGTCAATGTCATGGTGACACGTACATACCTATCAGACTCGTATTTACATATATTACATGTATTAATTACCTACTGTAACGATTTCCGTTTAAGTTATATAAGTGCTGCTAATTTTTAATTTCGCCTTCTTTTCACCTAATATATCGAACTTTTTTTTTTGAAGAGTATAAAACCGGTAAAAACAATAATTTGCCTTACGTCTTTTTATCAGTATAAACGTGCATATATAAAACGTTTCACATCAACATTTATTTATATATACGTGTTACATGATGAAATGAAGGAATTTGAATTAGAATGAAATTATGACCATAGAGCATGCGCGAACTTTTTTGACAGTTCATTGAGGTCATGTGAAAATAAGACATAATGTATCTTTTATAATTCGAGTGGCTAATATACATACAGTGCTCAGTCGCTTTTTCAGTCTTTAGTTACTTAAAATAAATTGTATAGAGACGATAATAACGGGCAAAAATGCGAGATATTTTTATTATAATATTATGGTTGTTTAATTATCGAACAAATAAACGATCGAGGTATAATTATACTGTAATCAAACTTTCATGTCGCATTTAGGTATCGAAAATTCTAGACATTTCTAGAATAATACCCTAGAATCGAATCATTTTCAAAAGAATAAAAAGGCCCTCAATATTTCAATATAAATGAGCTTTTTTGTAGTGCGATTGCCTCTCATAATAACAGTTTGATGTCCGTATGTTATGTGCCTTATATAAGGAAATAAAGTTCCTAATATTAGCTAGTTTTATATATCTATTGAATATCATATCTCATTACTAGTATAAGTATCAAATCGCGGGTCTCGTTCTATTGGGTTTTTCTAATTTAAAATTTCTAGTAGGGATTCAGAGTTTGGAATTGTGCCCGGCGTATGGCAACAGGCTTACCACCTATTCCATGGGAGTTAAACGTAACTGGTGAAACGTGGGAGTGTACTACACCCCTCTGCTTACCCCTTCGGGAATTAATGGCGTGATGTTACGTTTGTTTTTATCACTAGTATAAGTATATATTTTGTTGCTTGTAATTGGACTATAACTATTTTCGTCTGCCAGGATTATCCCAACGCCATGTTGACTGTTTTTCTCTTGAATTGAAAACATAGTATGGATTTATAACCAATTATACTTCACTAGCAAACCTATAAATTGTGTCAAGTCAGGTAAAACGAGCATCTATCGAGTATTTCCAAGTAACATTTGTTTCGTGGATAACTTGTTTTATGGTTTAGACGACTTTTTAACCGTCACAGACCAAATCGTAATGTGTTTTTTAGTTGCTAACATAATAATATTATTTATATTAGTCTGACGCATGCTCTAATATTATAGTCACAGTAATTATCATTGTAGAACTAGAAGTACTTTATGAAATAAGGAGGCTTCACTTTGGACCCTCATTGTAATAGTCTATTGCGATAAATTCAATATTAGAGTATTAATCTTTTTTTGGAGCCGTTACTGGCACGTATAAGGTTATTTATTCTCGTTGTTTATAAAAACGTAACATCGCGCGTGTAATCCTCCAAGAGGTGGGCAGAGGATTTTGGTACACTCACACGTTTCACCAGTTAATAGATACCTACACATTGCCATACACCGGGACCAAACGAGCAAGGCAGTTGAATATTTATAAATACAATTTATAAAAGTTATTCCTTCGAACCACAAGGTAATTTTCTTGATAGGAACGAATTGTGATGACGGTAAAATTTATTTTACAAAGCCATCGCTTATTAAATAATCATGTAATATTATGTTTGTGATTATTTAACATAAAAGTGGCAACCATCAGTTGCCGTCACTCGGCTTGTCCGCTCGTTTAAAGGGTTAAAGCTGTAAAAAGAAATCGATTGATACGTTCAACGGCAACCTTTTCTGGGCAAGTCGGGCACCTCGGCACGCCACTGCTCGCGTCTATTTACGTTATACTCATATTAAGAACGCTGGCACGTTCCGCGCCTCACGATACATTTAGCCGATTTCATAATTTACAGAAATTGTATACGGAATTATCCTTATGTAATTGATACTCAAACAAAATTATGAATGAATATTTACTAAATAAGGGCACCATAGGACACTCATTGCTTTCTATCAGGTCGGACTGAGGACAAATACTAACTTGTACGGAAAAAAATAGTAAGATATGTATGATTAGAATTCCTCTAATTACCATATTATATTATCATTCAATGCTTCTTTATAAGAACGTTAGAAAAATGAATTCTAAGCTGGCAGAGGAAATTAAGAGTGAATGTGATCTGTTTCCAGCGCTGGCGCTGTTCGACCACGTGAACCTGCTGTACGGCACGGTGTCGGAGTTCTGCACGGCGGCGACGTGCGCCGACATGACGGGCCCGGGCGGCCGCACGTACGCGTGGTACGACGAGCGCGGCAAGAAGTCGCGCGTCGCCGCGCCGCAGTACGTCGACTACGTCATGACCTACACGCAAAAGACTGTCAACGACGAGACCATATTCCCCACTAAATACGGTTAGTGTGCCCGTTTGTCCCCGATTACAGTTTCTCGATGTTGTCACACGCATGTCACTTTTAACATTTGCTAAAGTGTAACTACAACTTGTGTTAGACACGTTCTTTGGGAGCGCGGAGAATCCCCGTGCACTGTAATGATAAAATAGAATTTCTTTAATAACTCACTATCGACATCTTCATCTGAGTATCTTACATAACTTACTGACTGGGATATTGCTTGTAATGAGCATAATATGATACAACTCGCGTACATTTTATAGCAACGTCGATGTATTTTCATTAAGTCATTACATATAACCTTTCATTTATGTTTGCGTCTTGTTCTTTTTACTTTTCTTTATTTACGTCTTGATTTTAATGTTAAAAAATATAAGAAAGAAAGTGTATAAAAATTTAAAACAATGTCAATAAACATTTATGTTTATTTGGTAATTTGTATAAATGTGTGTCCAGTCGTAATATTCAAAATTTGGTCGGCGAAAGTCCAACTTGTTGGATTTTGATAAGATACCCAAATGTCCAATAGGTTTTTAGTCGTTTTTAAAGTGCTAAAATTTCTTCCGGAATTACCAATTTGATAACTTAGAGAGGATCGTATGCGATCAGCCTTCCAAAGCTCGAAAGTGCTCATCAAAAATTGGCACAGCTCTTTAGATAAGTATAGCCTCGACAGTGCCTAGAATAGCTTAGCTTAGACCATCGAGAATTGGCTTATTCGTTTTGTATAACGCTTTCAGACGTCCCTTACAGCAGTACTTGGAACACACCATTTGAGACTAGTTACATGAATTTTCTGACATTCTCAATTTATTAACTATTAACTGATTTGTTCGGATGACAACTTGAATATTCCGATGTTCCGTTACGATTTAAAGAAATCACGCTCCATGTCCACTCTATATAAAAACGATGTTAACAGTAATTAGATGTTAAGGGAACAGATGTGTAACGTCGACACTGTGGCGTTGCAGCTAACGAGTTCCCGGCGCAGTTCGAGGGCGTGGTGCGGCGGGTGGTGCGGCTGCTGTTCCACGTGGTGGCGCACATGTACGCCGCGCACTTCCGCGAGCTGGCGCTGCTCGGCCTGCACGCGCACCTGCACCTCACCTTCGCGCACCTCACAGCGCTCGACCGCCGCTTCGCGCTCCTCGACCAGAAGGAAACCGAGGTACGCAGCCCATTGTCGCCTACTGACAATATCGCCAATGTGGACATATCTCGCCGATATATAGCGGTAGCTCTTACGTTTGGTCCTCCAGTTTATTAGCTTAGAGAAACTGCAGAGTCTGGATTGTATTGTCCGAGTCGTTTATGGCTGTCTAAAATACGTATTTCTTTGAGCAATCAAGGCTCTAAATCAGTTCGCACTGCGTTAGTTAAATTGGCGACTGAACTCCCATTTCTGCCTGTTTTACCGATGTGATTTCATAAATGTCGATGACGCTGTATGATAACAGTATGTTACAAATTTATTAATATTATGTTACAAATTGACTGCCTCGTTGGTCTAATGGTTGCAAGCGCGAC
>DWEE01000371.1:0-18028 GCA_018245755.1 Parelbella macleannani | reverse complement strand
GTACCTCTCGCATGCTAAGCGAGCGCTCTACCATCTGAGCTACGCCCCCTGTTGTCAATGGGTATGAAACTTACCTAATAATATCGCCGTATAGATGTTACGTCACGTCATGTTCGCTGAATTGTCGCGTACGTTTTATCTTGAGCATTAGTGTTTTCTTTTATCAATACATACAATATCTTTATTACATTATTATTTTATCTATATTCAATGTTTTGACGGGCTTCATTCTCCATGGCGGATTTTAATGAAGAAATACTTTGTAACCTCCCTTCCCTCCCCCCTCCCTCTCTTTCATAAACCTACTTATACTTGTAGTAGCGGTGTGTACGTTGGTTTGTTTCCATTCAAAGGGTTGCCTTAATACATCGGCTAGTAACATTGCCATGAGTAACCAACAGGTATTACGACTGTAGCCCTTTTTGAAATCTCGTATATATATGTATGCCGACTTAGCATAAGGGCTCCCCTGTTTTCACCAAATAGGTCAGATACTGGTTGATGGCAGAATTACAGGTCTCTGCCGCCGCCGTATTATTATAACATCAGGCCAGGGTCCTTATAAGGTTGACAGAGAGCACCGAATACCAAATATCTCTGTCCTTGTAGACCTGACGAGCTTCTCCTACATACATCGCTGTCTGTATATTACAGACATTTTTTTAGACTTATAACCAAACAAACGAACTCTCAAAGTGTAAGTTGATATGTAATCGCGTGTTTCGTTAATAGCTACGCTTTATCTATTATTGCATTAGTGAAAGGCTGTATGATAAAGCAGATAGGTAGCCAAGGCTTTTGATTACTGACCTTCTGATCATGTCCAGTACGGCGTACAGAATAAACAAATTCGTGTTTAAGTCATGTAGGGGGCGTAGCTCAGATGGTAGAGCGCTCGCTTAGCATGCGAGAGGTACCGGGATCGATACCCGGCGCCTCCAGGTTTTTTTTGGTGTACAAATTTTCTATTGAAATATAAGATTTAGCCTTAAAAAAGATTCAGAAATATGCTGTTTATTTTCTAGTCATGGAATTAATATTTGTTGCTTTTGTTACGAGAAAAATAACGAACATTTCATGATTTTTCTATTTAGCGCTTAAAAGTGCTTATAAAACTGTATTTTAAATAAACCTCGTATTTACGTTTAAATTTTATTATAAAACTCGAAGTACTTACCAACAAAGTTGGACCAGCTTACGTACTCCGCATCTCCGGTTATAGTTTTTTGCGATGATCAAGCAAACTGGGCCAGCTGTATTGCAGCAGAGGCAAGTCTTATGAATTTTTATAAAAGTAATGTTTATTACTGTTACGTCATCACGCCAGGTCGTTTATGAGGTAGGCAAGGAGCACGGAGTAACATTTCTAACCTGTTAAAATAATATCAATTGACTTCTGTAGCAACATTGACTTTTGAATGTATTAAACAAATATATTATGTAGATAACTTTTAGTGATTATAAGCTAATCATTGGGCTGCCCCGGGTTGTTATGGCATTGTTACACAAGATATACATATTATCTATCTTAAACTATTCGTAAAATTTCTGTGCAAGTTGCCTGAGCGTGATACAATGTTAATTTTACCGGTACCCGTATTTGCCGAACTACGTGACGTTTTGTATAATAAATGATTTCGTAACATTTGGTATAACTGAAGTAAAATTTCATCACACTCTTCAACAGGGGGCGTAGCTCAGATGGTAGAGCGCTCGCTTAGCATGCGAGAGGTACCGGGATCGATACCCGGCGCCTCCAATTCTGTTTTATTTTCTTGATATTTTTACTACAGTTAAATAATCAACATTCGTATTAATTTTATTGAAAAACAATTTCCGTATAAACTAATCATGATCCATTACTTCCGTACATTTTATTTTATTAAAATAAGTAAGTTTTGTCGAAAAAGTATAGATAATAAATAGCCTAAATAATATAGGAGAACAGTTAGTGAGCAATAAAATGAAATTATTGAAACATTTTTTTCTCGTGGGATACATGTAACTATCACATTGTTATATAACCCAGTAGTTAAACTTTATGGAAGGCCTTCATAAAACCTTCAGATAAAAGGGTTGGCCATAATTCGTATCTCCGACAATTCACAGAACAGTCATGTATTACCGTAGTACTCCCTGGCTGCAGAGAAAAGCTATGCCGAACGACAGATCAGCAGTAGAGTTTAAATAATAAAATCATAAACAAACGATAAAAATATGATAGCGAGATCTAACAACAAGTTACGTGCGAGTGGCGCCATCTGCAACTGTTTGTAAGAGACTACAGTCTACAGTCAGACTACTGTCTTTATTAATACAAACGCCTTAGTTAGATTACTTATTTTTATTAATGTTTGTATTCATAATACTAGTCCTACAATAAGTACTGAAAATTCGAAAATCATATTGTATAGGGGGCGTAGCTCAGATGGTAGAGCGCTCGCTTAGCATGCGAGAGGTACCGGGATCGATACCCGGCGCCTCCAACTTTTGTTTTCTCCTGTTTTTTCGGAATCAATAATATTTATGATTTTACATATAATTATAACGGATTGCATATTTTTAAAATGCTATTTCTTATATAATTTTCAACACCGATACTTTTCCTAGAGCCGTCGTTCGAAGTCTCGTGTCCATAAGCGGCAGTGTCCTTCTAGGAGTCTGTATACCACTTCCTTCACACAAGAAAATGAAAGCAAAATTTAGAAAATACACATTTTCGTTCCAGGACTGTCGTTGGATCGTATCCAGTGTTGCACAAACTCAAAGTTATTAGAACATTTTGTCTAATTAACAAATATCTTCAATTTCTCCGTCTGCACACCTAACTTAACAGTGCACCGTAAACCAGGTTCAAATAATTAAGGGTTAGACGAGTCGATGCCGGAAAATCTTCATGTATTGTAGCAGTAACAAACATGTAACAAAAACGCTGAATTATACCGAAACAGTCGTAGTAAGATTTTTTTTCATTTCCTCACTTGAGGGTCCACCATCTGTATTCCTTCGGAGTGTCTACATATGTGTGAGTAGTTATGTCTTTTGATACTAAAGAGTGAACTATCGTATACATGCATGTTAATAAAACCATTATGAAAACGGCGTGAGAAAGTCTAATTCTCTAGGTATAACAATTGAATACTAAATCATTTCGCAACTGCAATCTCATGTCGGCATTGTGGCTGTGGGATAGGCTCTGAAGTGCGGCGCTAACAAAGCTCGCTCTCAAAGGAGACTCGAGCCGACCTCCTCCGCGCCCGTGACGTCCTACTGCCCGCCGCGCGACGCTAATAACGCATCTTGGCCTCTATTAAAACACCCGTGAGACTTCTGTGACAGACGACGACCGAAATTTTTATTTGTTCCGTTCTTCCGCATGCAGCTATAATACCCTGAAGTTCTCTCTACATTAAATTCCTAGTAATGTGACGTCATAGAATCACTATTAATAGGTTTCGCTATAATGAAACCTGCAGTGGTAGTCTATTCAGGCTTATGAAACAATCCATCACACCTACAATAGCTCAACAGCCAACAAGTAAGTCAAAACTCAATTAAACCCCATAACGGTGACGGCTGCGGGGGATGTAGATTATACAACATACCTTTACAGGTGGTACGCCTATTAACCAAAATTATATGGAACTTATACGAGTTCATTAACAATAAAGTTACATGTATATTTGAAATCGTTATAATTTTCTAACGCTATTAAGAAAATTAAGTGCGGTTTAAGTCTGAGAAGCAAATGAAGCTAGAAGTTCCTGCACGTGCCACTCATGATATCCGTTTAATATTTTAAAAAATGTATTTAAAAATACAAAAACGTCGAAGGACAAAACCGTGACTGTGTGTCCGTGTGTAATTTAAAAATGCTTCGATTGTAATATTGACAATCATCCTAAGACACATAATAACCACCCCAAATACACAGCAATAATATTGTAATTCCAATCTGAATATTGTTACAACAAAGAGCATTTGCAAGAGGATTTCGTTACTGTTGTTTATGTAAATTAGTAGAACTCCGCATCCCGAATTAGGTTACTGATCAAAATGACAGAAGAATGGAAAAGTAAAAACACAAACAGAATACATTAAAGGGAAAAAAACAGGGGGTTTTGTGTAAAACGAACGGCGAGATATCGGGGCCGAGTCTCGTGGGGCGCTTCGGAGGCGGAATTGAATTTCGTCGCGGAAACTAATTTTAATGGTCGCACAGAGCCTCGGGCCGGTGCTCTCGGCCTCACAAGAGGGACGCAACACGCAGCTCGGTTTTTAACCGTCGCCATAAACTGTTCACGATGACCTGCACCCTAAAAGAGTAACATTTTCCACGTATTGCACGTGTAACCGATATATGAATGTGAGGCCATATACACACATACACCTACATATATTATTACATGTACATACGTATATGTACACGTAATAAATAATTTATATTGATGATTTATTGAAAATTCTAACATGGCAAAAGAGATACGAAAGTTTATGTTACTATCACATAGGATAATTTGATACATTAGACACATCGACATTCGAATTAGAAATTCTTAAGCCATGTGTTTTATATCTTCCACGCGCTATGTGTACACATATTGCGTTTAATAATTCTCTGTATAAAAAAGTTTTCAGCAATATGAACAGTCTCTCTACCCGATAGAGGATTACAGGATGAACTAATCATCATAACATCACGCAAAACTCAATGCAAGACGTTTGATAACATTTATTGAAATAAAAATGTTTGACACCTAAGTCAATTAACTCTCAATTTGAACTACACGAGCAAGATATCTTTTCAACAATTAACGCATACAGTTTTTATTGACTAATTTATTATATTCATGTACGTAACATTAGTGACATTTTAGTCTTTTTACTCTCCACGCACTCTGGCGGTTCTAGAGAAACAAACTGAAATTGCGGTGTAAATTTAGTACCTACTAACTCTGCTTTGGGGATGCCAACATTAATATTATTTTGTTGACGGTTGAATAGATGGCGCGACTAACGTAATCATGTAAACCGTAAACAGCGACATCTGGGCAGTAAATACTAAACTACGACGAATTTTAGCCCCAAAGCGCACTCTATACTTTCACGTACGAACTAAGTGAAAATTTGAGAGCGTGAAGTTCCTCGTCGTCCTACCAGATGGCGTTAGTGGCAGAAAATGTTCAAACAGACCTCGCTAACATACTAATTATAACACCCTTTTGAAGAAATGATTTTTTAGTACTTACCTTTTAGCTGTTTTGCCATAATACATTACCAAACCAAAAATTTTAATGCTTACCTGAAATAAAGAAGTTTACGATTAATAAATAATTCAAATAATGTTAAACGGAAACATTCTCACACCCATTTCCATTACACGAAAAGCAAAATAATGTTTAATCGTAAATTAAATAATTAAAGTACTTTACCATGTTTAATAATCTAATAAAATGAAATAATTAGTAGCTTTAGTGACCATAGTTAGATAAAGCCCATCTATTATAATACTATGTTGACAGATTACTGATTTAAAAGTTTATCAGATTGTTATTATAAATGTGCTGAAAACTGAAAAGATAGATTAATTAAACTCAAGAAATCACGAAACTACAAAGATTTCTTTACTTGGAAAACCACGATTTTTTACTTGAAATACCATGTTAAAGTTAATTTCGAATTTTGTATTTTTTATTTTTGTTTTTATCATGCTATAATTTCTGTACATAATGGTTTGATACTTATAATTATACTTATTGTTTCTGCAGTACGCTAATCATTACAATGTGTTTAAGAATGCAGTTGTCTTTTTCTCTGTAAGCGGACTCATTGTAATAATTTTGCGAAAAACAACGTCTTTAACCAACCAATATACCACCTGCAGTAACCAATTTAACGCCCGTTTTATTTTCAACTGACAGATCGGGTTTTTTTATTACATAAAGTGAAGTAGATATTGCGATAAACAACCAAGTTCGGCTTCAACCTATATTCAGAAATATGTATGAATAATAGTTAATGATTAGTAGGTAGATGTTAATTTAAATAAATGATATATACAGAAATTTACGGTAATTCCTTTTGTTTATTTGCAACCGACTTCAGGTCTAAACAAAGACAAACCTTTGATAGACACAGAGTGAAACACATGCCGTAACGGAGGGAAAGTCTATCTATGCCCAGCTGTGGGACGCAGTAACGGTTTTTAGAAGGATTTTTTTATTTCCGGTTTATAAAGTAACGTCATAAATCGTAATTTTGGGGTGGAATGCCGAATAAACCAGAGAATACAACCTCATTTTTGGATATAAGGTGCTCCACTTAGGGGGCAGGGAGCGTAATGAACAGTTCGTTTACCTTAATTACAGTCCTCAGTATGAAATCCTTACATAAATATGTACATTTTATCTTCTACCCCATCCTCTGAAATTATACCAATTTACATTAGTGTTTAACCTAAATTGGTTCAGGGTGTGCTGAGTGTAGGCAACGAAAGCAGTACAGATTTTCTGTAACATAAATATATATTTAATAAAGAATTCAACACAAACGGTGAGACTGTCTGATATTATGTTATTATCATCCGTACATGTTGGCTGTGTCGAAGGCGATGTGTGGTGACCATTAAGGGACATTCTCTGTGCGCCTTTTGACAACCGCATATTGTCAGAACGGATTGAACATTAGAAAAGAAGTAAGATCGATAAATCCAAAGACCTTGAGATGCAGGCGGAGTTGCTGAAGTGCATGTCAGACGGTTAAATTAAAACGTTTGATCCACAATTAAACACAAATTTCATGTGTATTTGCACTCGATGGTCTCTACCTTCGCCATAATAAACTCACGTTACGATACAGAAATAATAATAAAATTACACATACAATAACGATAGAGAAATGCTAATTCAGAGCCGGTGAACTGATAATTTATATTAACGGTAATTATCATAACAATAATAACACGACCCATTAGTCCGTCTCTCGGAAATGCCGCATTGTGACCTCCAGCGCGGCCCCAAGATTGTTATCTAACTAACAATCGCGTCCGGCCGGTCCACGTGATTTTCGGAACACTGAAACACCCGTGATAATGTAATCTGCCTTTAACGGTCACCTGCCCACCAGATACTTGTATACATGTGCCTAGTAGCAGACCCAGCCACGCGTTGATGTGGCGCACTTGTAAATATATAATTTCTTTCATTTGAAAATAAAAAATTAAATTTTTTTCACTCGATCATTAAGAGGTCACCTCAAAATTTTGAATTTATTTTTACTTCTTCGCCGAAAAAAGCATAAAAAAGTTCGACCTATCCTAACATACATACCTATATACATACATACATAAGAAAGATTTTATAATCAGAAGGGCTGTTTTAAAAAGCCCCACTGCAGATATCAAGGATCGACAACTGCACGATACCAATGCATACATGTACCTACAAAGCCATCGTACATGTATATTTTTCAATCCATTGAACTGCCGCAAATGTAGAGTAATTAAAGCGGTATCGCAACATTGCAACTTGCGTTGGATTAATGAGGCCGCCGCGGACACGGGACGTTTTAAAAGCTCGTTTATTACGTACACGCTCGATACATGACGAGAATCGTTTTTTACTACACCGTCGTAATATCTTAGAGAATGATCCACACACCTCGCAACGAATGTAGATGATTGGTAATTGAAGAAGTTTTATACAGTGACACGATAAACTGCGCTTCATAACTTAACCCTTCACTTGTTCTTAACTTTAACATAGCGATATTAATATCAATAAAGTTGTACTTAGTTGAGGTTGTTTTTGACTAAGGAATAAGTCTTTACTAGTCAAATTATTAAATAACTACTTTACTTGTCAAATTATTAAATATTGATTATCTTGTGAAGAACTCGTTACATTGTGATGACGACGATCTTGTTAAAAAAACAACTATTTGACTAACCAGCCGTATTGAACACTTTTATTATATTCTATTGCAGTTCGCAGTTATCACAGATGAAGAGAGCCCGATATGTCAAATACATTTCACATTACAATGTGTATAAGTTTATCAATAAAAGTTTGCCTTCATAATGAATCAGCGGATGCAACATCAAAGACAAAGAGCGATAGCGCTAATTCACCATCAGCCAACGACTATTGCCAGAAAGACCTGTCCTGAGGAGTTTTTGCCCATAATTCCTACGCGGGAATGGGGATCGCAAAGCACAGATTCTCGAGCCACCTACGCTGCTGCTTGCCAGGGGCCAGGACATTTAGCCGTGCATAAGTAGGCTGCGCTTTATAGCCAGCACTGAGATTAGTCATCTCTTACGAAACACTGTTGACTCAGCCTGGGGTCGGGGGATGTATTCTTTCTCGGCTCGATGCGGATAATTAGCACTAATTTAGAGTGATTAGTACACTACGATACAGGTCTATGATGATGATGATAATGTGCAGGCAATTAACACCCTAATCGTATTGATTCAGATTATTGCAATCTTTTTAGATAATATACGACTAAAACAAATCCGTCGCACACACCGGCTACTTTGTCGAGGAGACAAAGGGCAAGCAGGCCGGGGCAGGCAATCAATCAAGGGATTTCATTTTCTCGCCTCGTATCTATCGCCACCGAGTTTTTCACAGTCCCGAGCCGAAACTGTCTTATATTACTATCCTCACAAAAAACTGGTGAACTTATAATGACGGAATATTTTGAACATATACAAATATACAATGACAAGTATTAATACAGACTATCTGTGCGCAGAACAGTGTATTGGAACACGGCTTAAGAGACCCGCAGTTATAGGAGCGACACGTGTCCATCAGTGGGACGTATAAGGGATTACACCTGTACAGGAAATTCTATTAGGACCCATTTTGCTAAGGTAGCTTACTCGTATGATCTCTTCATTTGTCTCACGCATGTTTGAGCACGTTCAATTGGCAAATGTAAATAAACAGAGATATAAATTTAGTAACCATCGAAACATGTAATAAATGTTATTTGCACGATATAACCTAACTGTGCGTGGCACAATGTCAAGGCTCTTTAAACAATTATTAAGAGAAAACGTCAAATCTAGCTTGAACATAACTTCGAACGACTGACGCTGATAAGAGAAACTTCGGCTCGACCCGTGTACTTAATCTCTTTACGTATCATCAGTTCAAGATGCACATTTACGGTGAAACATTTGTTACTTTATTACACTTTTCAATTACAATTTGTGTTTCGGTTTCAAGGCTGTAGTTGTCCGTTCACATGTGTACTAGAGGCGACCATCTCAGTCGTAAAGAGTAGAGAGGCTTCTGCAAGCAGCGTGAAATAGGACAGGTACCGCTTAACTGCGCTTTTACTATACCTGTACTAATAATCGGTACTAACAGTTCCTAATAAACCAGTCCTAATCGTATTAACAACATAAGTAACTGGATTGAAGGTCTATTCCGACAGCCCTGGTCGAAGTCGGTCACATGTGGCCATTGCTTGTGCGTTAGCTACTATTTTCAGATGAAAACGAATCTACCTATGATCTTTATACCTATTA
The DNA here is from genome assembly GCA_018245755.1 of Parelbella macleannani. NCBI lineage: Eukaryota > Metazoa > Arthropoda > Insecta > Lepidoptera > Hesperiidae > Parelbella > Parelbella macleannani. The sequence continues at coordinate 8,484 of DWEE01000371.1, read as the reverse complement.
ACTCTCCATATCTACGCACCTTCCACCCATACCTAGTCACAAGCCGAAATCATAATAAGATTTCCACAAATCCTATAGACATGTTAAGTTGTTAAATTTTGTATTGCCACTTCAAGAATAATAATGACTCGTGGTAAACAGGCTGAATTTTTAACGACCGTCTAATTGCTCTCTGTTTTATTGCTCAATGGGAACAATTAATAATATGGACCCGCTTTAATTTTGTTTTACGACGAAATTCAGTACATCGTAATTATGGCGTACACAAGAATAAGTACTTATACAAATATTAAATCTTATTTCTTTCGTATTATACGAAATATGTATATATCTTGTTACTTTAAATGGCATATTATTAGCTGAATGTATTTTTGATGAGCGTGGGCCATGGACAAGAATGACGGATTGTTTGTTAAGTATTATAAAAATTGTACATCAATGTATCGGTCTAATGTTGTCCGTCCACGTGTGAGAATACCAGAGACGACCATCGCAATCCGGAGTTGCAACGCGAGCCAGGCGACCACATTTAACAATATCTAATTCATTTCTATATATGTACTTGAATATACTCAATTTTACATAATTTTATATTTGATACAATAAGCAGTTCATTTAATAAGAGCTGCTAGTGATGTTACAGTAATAAAAGTTAAAACTAGTAATTTGTGTTCGGTTCAATGGAAAAGTTAGAGGATTTGGCACGTTGCGAATGAAGCAAACTCCGAGCTGACCTCAACGGCAGTTGGAAACTCGCGCGTTTGGCAACGTTCTCCATGCAAGCCTTTTATTAAACCAACGCCTATATCAAAAACTACTCACTTACTATGTTATTTACAAATTCTCAAACATAATAGGGTAAAAACGATATTAATATCTATGTATGTATTTAACGTTCCCCAATAAAACCATGGGACAACATATCTAATGTACGAAGCCGACTGTCGCCTACAGACTGCTATAAGAAGTATACTTTTGTTCCATACGAAATGCAAACCTTCATGCAGATAATACAAATATTTTCATCAGAAGCGAGTGGCAAATAAACGTCTTTACATGTCTACGAATGTCTTATAGGAAAGCGCGAAAGTGGAATTTTCATATTTATCAAACTGATATCCGCACGGGTAACAAAGCAGACCAACCAAAATGAGAAGCAACATGAGCTGAAAGTAGATGGTCTAAAGATAGCCACCGCGCGGGTCCGACCGCCGTAAAACATTTTCATAGCGCGCGAAACGACCCACGCTCGAAACCGATCCCAGCCCGATGAACGATAAACCTGCGGCGATATCTCACAACGACTTTACTCACCTGTAAACGAATGAAGCTGTAAACCGGCTTTACAATGACTTAATAAAACGCAGATATTATCTCCTAAACACTTGGCTGCCGTAGCTGTATATTTCAAAATATTAAATTTACGAAGGCCACTAAAAACGTTTGAAAGGTAAATACCTCAAATGGCACCTATTCACATACGATATAAGTATATGCAAGTGTGTGTAAACGGACGTAAAGTAGCATCAGTATTAAGGACACTAACTCTGTAACACTCCTTTCACGCAGAATCATAATCAATACTGTAAACATTATTCCCACTAAAACTTTTCCACTCTACCCTCGTCTCTCGCTCATCCCTCGTCTTAGTCTTTGTCGCTATTTAGATGACTTCCTGCTTCATTTTGGGCGCAAATTGTGATTTGAAATGAGCTTAGCGAGGCTTGTTTGCTTACAACCTCCAAAAAGGGTCCCATAGCGTTTCATACGCCCTTCGTAAAGGGCGTGCAAAGTCAACAAAAAATATCAAAAGATGCATTTCTTCGGTCCAAAAGATGTAGCTTTCGTGTCTTTTAGGTTGTTCTGGAATTGGCTTTAGAATAAAAACGACATTAATAAACGGTATGTTGGTTTGATTTTGGATAGTCATATTTATTGTTAATATATTGATAAAATACGTGACGATGGACATACCCATTACAGGTCGAGACACCCCCTTACAATCCAAGGTAAGTCTATATATATAACACATGAATAGGCAACTTTCAATTCGTTCGGATTAACTAAGCCGCCCAACGAAATGTCTTAGACCTAACGAAGTAAGGGCGCAATACGTAGGTACGTCACGCCTCTTGTAAGGTATTAACATAAGACTATTTTTTTCTTAAATCTTTATATTTTCGTTACACATCCACATACCACGTTAAGGACGAAGAAATCTGTTTATATGCGGAGAAAAACCCGTTAAGATTATTTTTTTAAAGAAACGTTAATTTTCAATAAGACCTACATACATACTTCGTGATGAAAACACGAAAGCCTCTAGGTAACGGTCAAGGCGGTTAATTGATATATAAAGATGATACATCAGCGTAGGTGTTTACCAGAATGTGTGGGCTCGGCTTCGCATCGCGGCGACTTTAGGGAATTGCGTTCATCAGCGATAATGTACGAGTAACAGCGCGCGCTCGACGGGCCGGCCGGCGCGGCGCTGACGAGCCGCCGCGCGCCGCCCCCGCTATTGTCCGATTCGATTTCGTCAACTCTGCTGTTCTAGTAGTTTACTACTCAAGTTTTCTATTGATTGACCCGTTGGTCTGGTGATTAGTTAACCTGATAGCAGAGCCGGGAATCCAGAAATTAATTCCTACTCAGAACAAATATTTGTGTGATGAGCACAAGTATTAAATTTTCTCTGTGACTGGAAGAATACAAGCATGTTAATATGTACAAAGCTTACACGCTGTCTATGTTCGAGTCGACCTTAAGATCAGATGGCCGTTTATAGAGACTTTCAAAGAAATAGGTTTTCTATTGTTTCCTCCACAGCCATCATTTGACGATGATGAATCGTTAATCCTTATTTATTTTTGAATGAAATGCGGAATTCTATTAATTTCCAAATAATAATAATAAATAAAGCACATAGGTATATCTATTCATATAAAACGTTCAATAGTATGAACATACTACTAAAGAAAATAATTTCATTGAGAGCACCTACATAGTGTATGTAGTTAAAAACATTATTCTACATGTACATGTATGTAGATTTTAGAAGCCAAAATAATAAGATTGTAGCGTTTATCTTAAACTTCTACGCAATACATATAAGCAACCGTTTTTTTAATGATGTTTGCGTTTTTTTATTATTTATTACAGTTGCAAATGTGTTTTACTCATTACATATACATACATTTATATGTTTATTGTTGTCTGCCTTTTGCCCTTGGACGCAACCTTGTCTGTTAGGCTGCGAAGATGCGTCCTAAGACGAAACCGCGCATGCCTAGCTGAAGCTTATCATTATAAAAATCAAATATAAACTCCATACGAGAAATACTGATAACAAAATAACTAAACGTAACATCACGCCTGTACTCCCTGAAGGGGTAGGCAGAGGAGTGTAGTACACTCCCACGTTTCACCAGTTACGTTTAAGTGAAGTATGGATGAAGTATGGATAAGTGATGAGCCTATTGGCATACACCGGGCACAATTCCAGACTCCGACACTACTAGAAATTCTAAATTAGAAAATCTGTTAGAACCGACCCGGGATTTGAACCCAGGAACTCTAAATCGGCAGTCGCGCTTGCAACCACTCGACCACCGAGGCAGTGCAAAACAAAACAATATAAACAATAAATAAAATAGTTATATTTATTATATCAAAGTTCGTATTGAGGCAGACATTTTATAACACGATTAATTAATAAGATAAAGAGTTTCCTAGTTTCACGACAACACAAACTGTAAAGTACATCAGCAGATGTCGCGGCCAGCCATTTGTCATCGATGAAACTTGGACCACTATCTCAGGCAACGGCCACCTCGACACTTAAACTTTTAATTGCATACAACGAATATAATTTTTTTAATAATAACACAAATATATACACACTTTAACAAAACAAATTCAAAGTTGGACCAATTATTTTTTTACGTAACAACACACGCAATACAAACATTTATGTGCAAAATCAAAATCGGAACGATGTCTTTTTTTTCTTTAACTTTACTATTTAGATTTGCAAAATGAAAACCCTGCAGTGATATCGTTTTGAAATCGTTGTTCCCAGAAATGTTCAGTGAAATGAGAATGAACATCCATATTTGCTCAATGCAAGACGTGTGCATTTCGTTTGCATAAACATCTTTATTCAGATCGCACAGCGTTCTGTACACACTTCGAAAGTCGAAACTTCGATATTGCGAAATCGTTCCCCCATCCACCCCTCCCCAATCCTACAGAAGGCTAGCATGGCAGAATTTGGCCCTAACTTTTCTCATTTCAAAAGGAGACTTGTGTCCAAACGGAGGAAAGATAAAAGCACTGATGATACCACAGCATACATATACTAAATAACTACAACGATAAACATTATAAACTCTGACACTAATGTCATCAAGTTACAATAAGCTCAAATATTTAGGGGTAAATTTAATCCGTAATATAAAATAACTCGCTATAGCTAAGTTTATATTTTTCAGCGACGTATCAAGGTTCCCCGTGGAGTTCATTGCTTCTGTAAATAGTGATGTAATAAACCACCGTTAACGTTACCTCACTCTTTTGTTACTATGTGAAATAAGAACACGTTTGAAATACAATATAATTAATCACGCTAAACCTTGAAAAGTATAATATTTTTAGGAAAATAACAAATGAAGTAAAAACGACAGCCTAATTAAAAGAAGCATGCGAGACAGTCACTAAGGACGACCGAGAGAAACAAACAAAACCTTACATGAAAGTATATTTTCACATTGCCCATCACTAATCGCGTCACAACCAACTGACAGTAGTCAGGATCGCATTCCAAAGACGGCATCGATCTCAGACGAACGTTGTCTAAATTCATCAATTCAATTAATATTGAAAATAAGAAGTACTTTATAACTATTAAACAAATTTGAAACAATGGGGCTGAACTCATTATGAAATGATCGAGCACACGTCAGTCACTGTGTAGTGCATTTCGGAAGCCCTCTGATGAAAACGCGTGCGGCAGTAGAATCTCACCGAGAAGTGATGGCGCGCTATCAATTATTCATATTAGAAACTATTGTACAGCGTCAATTTAAACTGCAGAGTCGCGGAGACGTCGCCACTCGAATAACTAATCAGATGTCGAGCTAATTTGTTAACGAACATGTCGACGTGTACGTACATACGACAGCGAAACTATTTATATAGCAGGCATATAATCAAATACACCAATACACCTCAACATTGTTATGTAGGTGGCAGCACATGTATAAGGTTGGCCCGGGCCAGTGAACCCCGCTACGTCTAATTCCAGCATGAAGCTATTGTTACTACAACAATGTTTCGGTTCGTAAGCTGTGGAACCCGGTCCACGTTAATACTAAAGATGACCAAGGCCATTAACTAATAATAATGTAATAAAATCTTGAGACTTGTCCACACACGACCACCTTATCACAAAGCAGGCATCGAGACAGCTAATATTATTATAATCAAACCGTCATATACAGATACATGTATACTCATAGATACCTTTTTTTTTGTTATAAACCCGGACACAGAAGAAATACTTTTGCTCATCACACAAGCATTTATTGTGAATGGAAATTGAATCTACGGCCCCGTCTAGGTTCATTAACCACAGGCTACGGGGTAGTCAAACTATCTAACACTAAATGCAATCACACTGACATGTTTTAACTAAATTAGTGTAATTATTATAAATGAATATTATCGAATCTTCTAAGCAGCATCTAATATTAAACTAACCAATGCATACTGCTCTTCCTTTCCTAGTTCGTCTTCAAGGTAGATTTGCAAATGTCTTTAGGTGACGGCGAAACAAACGAACAATCGGAAGATTATAACCAGATAATGTTTGTTACCCACGAATGGGATTCTTCGTACCCACTCCAACAGGAGCAATGATAAAATTATACGAAGTCGAGGAGAACTAACTCGTGTAAGTAAAGTATGTAGAACTTTACTCAACGAAGCCAAGCGACGCTCCGCTCACCCGCCCGCTGCCAATCGAAACTGACCTTTACAGAAGAAGAGATAAAACACAATTAATATAGTTCACATTACGCCGACGCTACGAGACCGACTTGAGGATGGCCGTAGGGCTGGCGCGAATCAATCCGAAGTGAACTCTATAGAAAATACATAAAACACATTGTTTCTTATCAACGCTCACAAGAAAAGATCCAAGACAGGCGGCCGGGAGCAATCACCCGTTCTCCAGATCGCTCGTTAAGTTACCATCGGGCGAGCTGAAGCGACCTCTATTGACTGAGACACAGCTTTCAATATCATACTCTGCAGTTGTACAGGGAATAAGAAAAATATATATAATACGACTGAAAAGTTTCAGCTTAAAGTGCCCGATTCCATTTTAACTTTTTGTAATTCTAAGGTTGGAATAACCATTAAGGCTCATTTTCTCTCGGCGCTTGTTGTAATGAATTCTCATTTTTCTTACTGAATCCCGGGCATTAAATACAACTACAAGTTGGAAAATCAGTCCATTTTATTTTTTATTAATTGATTTGTTAATTTGCTGGGACGATAAATGCTAATACGAAGTAACCGACCGAAATCCGGCCTAATACAATTTTATCTACTTATATTGTATATGATTTCGAAAATATCGATGCATGTTGAATGCTCATTGGTCGAGCGATTGCAAGCGCGCCTGCTGATCAAAGAGTGCTGAGATTGATTTCCTAGTCGCATACTGTTGGGTTTTTTGTAAATTAAAATTCCTAGTAGTGGCTCCAACTCAGGATGTATATCCGGGGCATAACATTAAGCTCACACCTTTTCCGCAATGGGACACATAATATAACAGATGCTTCGTGGCAATGTACACTACTTGTCTGTTTACCCGTTCGGGGAAATACAGGCATGACGTTATGTTAAGTACCCGAATAAAGTTACTATTCTCCTAAGTTAAATTGTTACTAACATTAAATTTAAGCAAATATGTAGACTACTAGTATTCCATTTCTGTTATTCGCAATGAGATCATTACAATTAATATTATTATAATTTTTATTTCTATCGTTGAACTGTAGTGAATTTACGAAAACAGACTTCGGATAGACGAGCAAGATAAACTGATTGGCGACTGCAGTCTATTCTATTACCGCTCGGTTTCCTCGCTGAGACGCAGGTTAATACACTTATCCGTTCAGTTCTCTGATTTACTTTCATATCAAAAGCGGAACATTACATGGAAGGTTTCTTTCATCTCATATAGATATTGGTTTCACATAGATATTAAATGGATACGTCTGGTATGCGGAATGATGATTCAATACACTCTAAGGAATATTGCTCTACGAAAATGCCGCCTACGAGGTCTGTAACACGCAATACTCGAAATTACAACTTTCTATCTTTACTTCCAACTCAATATTTAACTCAAACGTTTTGCACCCCATTCATTACGCAAACACCTTTCAAAGGATCATCCGGGGCGAATTCAATCAAGAAAAATTACCCCCATCAAGAGAGCTTGTGTAAAAAACTGTGGCGATTCTTTTACCGCAGATAGTATTCATAAAAGCCTTTGTTATAACTTTTCATTTTCCGTCCAGTCAACGTTCGATAATTCTCTTGTTCCTTTACTCTCGTCTTGCTATTTATTTACTTCTGTATACGGCTATTAGTAATATTATTATCCTGTAATTCATTGTCAGGTACGTTGTGAACATCAAAACAATAACGCGCTTTGGTTACAGCTCTGAAAATAACTAAAGCAAGTTCAGCTAGCGTATAGTTCAAGTCGATCGCCCGCGGCGCATTCTGTTAGTTTCTTGAACGTACGATAAAGGTCCCAGGGGCGCGTGCCGCCGCTGCAGATACTTAAATATCCACCTTATAGATACTTCCCACATCAAAGTGGTATTAAGCTTCCTATAAAAAGTGTAACAATACCACATTACAATTTGATATTCGACTGTTGTTTACAGTTCCAGTTATGGTTTGTAAATAGGTACAAACAAAATCATTCCAATTTTTCATTGAGAACACTTCCAGCACGGCGAAGGGATAATACTTAGAGAAATGAGGCATTGGAAGGGATTCATTATTCGCTTATTTAGGTTATTATATAATCACGATACGCGCAACATGGAGGAATATTGTTAAATATCAAGTTGAAAGCAAAATTTTCAAGAACAAGTAATTACAATTTCCATTCCAGAGTTAGGTAGAGGCAGGTGGCGGATAGTGGTATAGTGTCAATACTAGTCATACTTCATAACCTAAACGTTATGTTCCTCATATGTAAAATGAACATTAATGTATTAAATGTTTTTCATACACAATACGAATAAATAAAATTAGAATTTCTATTAGTGACTCGGGGTCTGGAATTGTGCCCGATGTATGGCAATAGGCTCGCCACCTATTCCATGGCACGTAAACGTAACTGGTGAAACGTGGGAGTGTACTACACTCCTCTGCCTACCTCTTCAGGGATTATAG